>VTWG01014702.1:0-11964 GCA_008817895.1 Anopheles fontenillei | reverse complement strand
CGCTGCGCTCTTTCCTGTCGATCTCTTCGCGTTTGTTTGCGTGATTTGGTAATTTTCACCGATTTTTCACGTGCATTCATTTGTGGTCAAAATTATCTGGGCTGCGCGCTGCAAACCGCTCTGGGCAAGGAGGTAACTTGCGTTTTGTAGAGGCACAGTTCCGGCCCGTTGTTTCAGAGGATAATAATGAAAAAAAGAAGAAAAATATTGATGCTACGTTTTTTGGTACGTTTTTCCTCTGTTTACTTATACGTTCTTCCGTATGCAAGATTGTGATATGTTGTATGTTGTGATTGTTGTTGATATGTATTTTTGGAATAGCGCTTACTTGAAGGGTGCTATGTCTGTAGCTGCTTGGTAGTATGGCTATCCATAAATCGAATAACCCCATGTGAAGGGTTTCCCCCTGCAGAAGAGGAGATGGTGATAGTTGTTAGAAAGGTGCACTTTTCGACTGTACCTCGCACCTTCGTACATTGCTCGCGTCGTCTTAATTGCCCGATCGTTAATATACCGTGCCAAAAGTGACAACAATGCAGCAGTGTGGTGGCGTTCACTGCAATCGTCACACACAGGGGAAGGGCCTGCACAAGTGCATTACGTCATGCAATTGAACTAGGTTGGCTTCCTAGTTGGGAGTGAAGTGTGCTGCACAACACCATTGCATGTTGGCTTTTTTTCTAGCATTTGCTTGTTTACTTGAAAGTGGAATTGAAGCTCTATAAAACTGTATTGAAATATAGATACTACTTTTTGACTAGTAGGACTAGCTAAAATAGTCGTTGTATTCCATTGCTAACAGGTGCTTACAAGCTTCACCAAAAGCAAAATATGCACCAGGTCGTATGATGTTGGACGTTGCTTGTGTGTTACTCAATGCGTTAAAACTCGGAGGGTTGTGGAATGTAGTGAAATGCATGATTAATTTCCACGTCTTGCTTGCTGTACGTTCAGCTACTCGAAAAGGTTGTTTTTATTGTTTATGATAAAATTGATTTTGAAATTGCAATTCATTGTTTGTTTAATGCTCGAAAACAATGCAGCTCAATGCAATGCGCACCACAGACGTGTGATGGTAGCTATTTTTCCACCTGTACGATTTGTGGCAATACAGCGACGTCTGTGCAAGACATCAACTTCCTAGGCAACAGCTGACTTTTCTTGGCAACTTTACGTTGCCGCTATCATGCGTTGCCCTCTACTTGCTGTGATGGTATGCGTGAGTGAACCTTGTAAGCGGCCATCGCCTCCAACAGTGCAGATGTGTGTTGCTCATGTTATTGTTTTTATGAATGGGGTTTTTAGTGCATAAATTATTGTTTTAGGTTTTATGTTGATTATGTGTGGTTAAAGTGATTTCTAATGTTCAAAAGAGATTTTTACTTTATTTAAATTAACAGTATAACGGCTTCGACCGTATTTGGTTCAAAAGAGATTTTACGCCAAAAAACTTGATACCAATAATTAGTAGTTTTTTTTAACCATTGTGATTGAATCGGTCGCGTCGGATGATCCCCTTCCCTTAGCTACAGGACGACTTTTCCACTATAAATAATCACACAATCAACCTGGTACTTGCACACCCCCTGCAGCATTGTTTCACCAATACTAGAACTCAATTTAAATCACCGTAAGCCGCTAGCGACACGAAATTGAATTGGGGAGGGTTGATATTGATCGGTGGCAGTGTGTGCATCTTCATGCGACATGCATGCAGTTTACCAATATTCAAAGCGAAACGGTGTCACCCGTCGGGTACGTCACTGTATCGAACGCGCGATATCCGACAAACAGGCGAACAAGAAAATGAGTTGGTGCAAATTAGCGTCCCCGACTGATTGTATAAATCGATACGGTGTTTGTGTTCTAGTTAGCAAAGCTCCGCCATAATCCGAATGTTTCTGATAAACGCGCAAGGATGTGTGGTAGCTTGGTGCTGCGCTTCGTCAAATAGCGTTGTATCATTGTAAAGCTATCAGCTAAAAAAAAAAAAGAGTAAAATGAAATAAGGTCACAGAGAACTGAACGACGACGGCGTAAGACAAGGGAGCTGCTGGTGTTCGTAAGATTAGCTGCGATGGCACAAAGAGTACCTTCCTTATCGAGCTCTCATCTACACATTTGCATCAGAGCAAATCGGGAAATTGTGTCGAGATCAACGATTGGTATGGTATGCTGAGCATTGAACTGAACTTGGCCCAATTTGTTGAACCCAGTCTTATTAAGCTCAGTTTCGTGGTTGATTTCGGTTCGCGACGACGTGTGCGCCCGTCCCTTTTACAGACGCGTTCGGTTGGAACTGTATCGATTAATGGTATTGATCTGAGTCTTGAAATTCGCGAACAAATGCTAAATCATCGAATGTTTGGTTAATGTGTGAAATAGTTAAGGTTGATCGTGATGTGCGCTACCTAAGAACGAAATTTTGCGTCGCAGAAAATGTTTGATTGCTTCCACTTGATTGTGCCTTAGTTACGAAACACTCTGCTTACGATTCATCCGTGTTTGTGCGATTGTGCTTATTCCATTGTGTCATTCAAAAAACAGTTCTTATTTAGATTATCGTTTCTCGTTCAGTTTTTCTGAATGTCAAACTTTACTTACTTTGAATACTTTTCTTTTGCTACTGGCTAAGATATTTGAACAACTTATATATGTTTTGATGTTTTTGTGAAGAGTTTGTTGCAAATTGCACATTTTGTTTATTTTAAAGCTCAACTAGATACCCTTCTGGCACAGCCAACGAAAACGTTAGTCTGCGTAAATCTTTAGTGATTTTGAAGAATAGATGACGCTGAGTTTCTGATCATTTTGCTTATTTTGGAGTTATGTTTATTTTATTCTGATAAACCTTCCCAATTTTTTTCTTTGTTTAGTTTAAGTGAACATTAAAACGGCCATCGAAGAGTATAACTTGCATGTTCAAATAAACATTTTTTTTGTTTATAGGTTTTTGAATTGTGTTTCAAACGCATTTTCTAGAAATACGATACGCTTTTTGATGGATCGACGAATGTAGTCTAACGTAGGCATTATATGTTTCATTACTTCGCGTGTAAAGACAAAGAACTTCATCGTGTGAGTGACAGATCAATAAGAACGTGCATTGAACAGTTGACACACACACGTACACACATAAAGAAAAGGCACAATCGCAGTGAAGAACATTGACGTTAAATAGATTGATTTTCGTAGTGCAGTTTTCGTAACAAGTGATATTTGAGCAAAAAGAAGGAAGTACACGATCAGCTGCTAGTGCAAATCGGACGTTTGAAAACGCTTAATTGTAAAAAAACGCTACCAAAATGCTGTTTGAATCGGAATGTGCATTTTTTATGTCGGCTGCCGTTGCTGTGTCTACGGCACATTCGCCAGCGTCTCGGTCGGCGAAAGCAACTCAGCAGATACCCATGTCACCATCCCTTTCAAAAGATGGTACTTTTTCAAACGGCTTTTTCGATATAGAGCAACCTCACTTGTTGGTAACCAATCATCGAGAGCCGCAGATACAAGGAGAATATCCCTTGCATCTGTTACCAAATCAAAAACTGCCGCTACAAGAAACGCCTCGACCTCAACTACCACTACAAGAACAGAAGCTACCAGAAAGAGAACATGTCCAACAGCGGGAAGAGCAGCAATTGATCCACCGGCAGCAGCAGCAGCAGCAACCAGATCAACATATACAACAGAAAGAACGTCCACAGCAGCATCATCAACAAAACCAACAACAACACCAACATCAAAAACAGCAGCATCAAGAGCAACAGCTAAAACATCGGCAGGAGCCGAAACAAGACATTTCTTCATTTAAAAAAGATTCTGTAGAATATACCATGGAATCTAAGATAGAGCAATATCCAGAACAGCTATTAAAAAACCCTACAGCAACTCAGAATGAACAAGAGCAAGATACGAAAAAGAAAAGAAGTATTTTAAAACCAAAGCAACAGTCCGCTGAAGAATTGTCCATGAGCTCTAAAACGCCTGTTGGTCAAGAGCATCCCAAGTCTTCCTCTGCTCCAGAAACAGCGGCCCAACGGAAATCTTCCACCAAATCAAAAAGCTCGACCACCGGTAGCGGGTCGAAAAACATCAGCCCGAAAACCAGAAAGTTGTCCCTGAAGACGATCATCTACCGGCAGTTGATGGCCGCAGGTGGCCAAGGCATTGGCGTAGGCATCGATAAGGACCTGCCGATTCCGGCGCGGATACGACCACCACTACGTATTCCAAAAGCTGCTACGGATGGCAACAGTGTCAAAAAGACCTCCAATAAGACGTCTTCCTCTTCTGCATCGAAGACCATCAGTTCCGATTCTTCGAGCGATGCTATACCTGAACATTTCAAATCGGATATTGGAGGAAGTTAGTAGTGTGTCATTTTCCTGTTTCTCCGTCGAAGGGATGTGGCAAGGTTTTGCGAAGGACGCTTTTCAAGCGACCCTCAAATAATAGAGCGAAAGCTAAAGAGTGTGAGGGGTTAACAAGAGGGAGGGGAGGGGGGGTGGAGGTTTGGCAATGTGATGAACTGTCCTCGGGCACGCGCGTACCTTGCACGATTCTGTATGTCTGGAATGTTGTTTTGGCTGAAAGTGTTGTTGTGGACGTGCATTGTTTGATGTATATTTTATGTCATGAAACGACAGATGCATGGGAGTTTCGTGTTGTCTCAGGTAATGGTACAGTTAGTTTGCATGTCCGTTTATATAGTATAAGCTAACTAAGAACTCTCTGTCTTGAGTTACGATTCGAAAACAGAAACTGCGAACCTAATCCTCGCAAGGCTTGGCAGGTTTTCGATAAAATGTATGAAATTTGATAACTGCATGTTTGTTGCGTTGATACGTTTATTGCATTACATGCAATAAGAACAGCATGATAATGCTTCCTTTTTTCATCCCGTGTTTCGAATATTTAGTCTAAAGTAAATGGAAAGCATTCTCAAACGTCATTGGCTTTACGAAGTATGATCGATGCTTATTCAAATCAACCACACAAAAAATAAACCAAAGCATTTTCTTGTTGCGAATCGTCACTTCCAATGCCGCACATTCAATTAAATAATGTACAATCGACCTTGCTGTATTAGAGATTACGTGACCTGTTCGATGCGATCTTAGGTCTTTACCAGGTCGGTTGGTCCGATAATTGATTGTCCCGTGCGCCTGTCCTGAAGGTGGTTGCATATGGTTAAGTTTGACGCTAGTAACTTATTCGTGCGATGAGAGTATCGCCAGATGGGAAGAACTACCGCAATTGATAAAATGATTTATTGATATAGGCAAAAAGAGAAAACTGATAAATGGAAAGTTTCGTTTGGTTTATTTTGTTGTTGGCGGATTGACACGTCGCAATTACTGGTGTAGGAATAACGGGCAAATTTAAAGTGTGGATCAAATGACACACCGATACATAGTGACAATACTACTCTTGTCGGCAGCCAGGTGCTCTATTCGATAGATGTTTCGGCTCATACAATACCGAACAGATTCCATTCCCAACCGAGTCCGTCCTCTCCTACCAAAGACTGATTGTTCGACTGCGTGGTACTAATAATAATACTCAGATGCCGGTAAAGACAATTATAACCGCGTAGGTTATAACGCTAAAAAGAAGAAGACAATGTACCCTGTACAATGAGATCGGTAGCTTCAAATATATGCACAGAAGTGGACATCACAACACTTTTGTAATTTCTTCTTCTCATGTGACGCAACAACTGTAGCCACTCTAGACGTTTAAATTATTTAGTTAATCTTAGAATTTGAACTAGTTTGCCAATGATTCGTTCGTACGTAGCGCATCCTATGCAAAGATGTTGTTATATATGTTGCTCCTATACTAGCTGGCTTGAAGAAATCTTTATCCTTATCGAATATAATGTGGTTAAAAGAAAGTCTAAAACATAAGCAAAATGTTCAACTCGACGCTGGTTAACCGCTACGTCAGGCGCATGTCTTGAAATAAGAAACTAGTCCAAACAGGGTGCTTCATTTTCTCCGCATTAGTGCTTGCATACTGTCCGCTGTACACTGTGTCAGACCCCCGCCATAGGCGTGTAGGCGGTCAGCATGCTGATGGCTAGTAGTTCGACACGGAGTGAATTCGGTCGGCGAATCCTTGCCACACTCACCTATAAAAGATAGCTGGAGCAACATAATGGAACTGATATGCTTTGCTGGTGCTGTTGCCATCTGCTGTGGCTTGGATCCGGTACGACCTGATTTTGCCATGCTGCTGACTTGTATGTTGACATTAATGTGTCTATGCTGTGTGTCGCCCTGGCATGAGGCAACTTTGCGTGGACGTGGCAGGAGGAATGAATCTCATGCTCTGTGCGGGATAAAACAGTGTTGGCGCCACCAATCCTATGCTGCGGTCCTTGGAAGTCTGGATAGTATGACAATCATACGGTGCTAAATTGTGCTCTGTGCGGACAATCACTATCTCTCGAGTTAATGTTCGTTTGTGCATTGTTTCCTGAAGTTTTTCCATGCAACTAGGTATTTGTGATGCCTAATAGAATTTTCAAATTAATTTTTGGTGAATTATGGATTAGTTTTAGCTTTTCTAAATAGTGAACAAAGCTAAATTGTGTTAACACCAAAACATACTCGTTAGCAAATCAAAATGGTCCTTATTGTTGAAACTATCGAGTTGACCTTCATAGGTAAGTGCTAACATGTATTTGGAAAATATTGTAGGCGTAGACAAATGTAAACGAATCTGTGCAATCTATCTCTAGCAAGACGTGCTGCAAAATCTCCGCATAGATTTGCCTAATGCTCTTTGTGTATATGAAACAGAAGCTCTATACAGATTTCTGCATAAGCACATTTTATGTGACGAAAAACATCGCCTCCTCTTTTTACTCCCGACTTGTTCAGCACTACCGGAAGAGGAGTCAGATAAATTACTTAACTTATTTGCGTTATCGCCCACCACCCAGTTCGGGTGGTGCGCTCCTTCGCTCCATTGTCATCATTATCCTCGCGACTTTCATCAGCGTCGTACAAATCCAAACACTTAGAGGTGGCGCTTTTGAAATCTGGAAAAGCACGCGGCTCGCCATCCTCCATCGCGCGGGATTCAGAATCAGCGCTTCGGCGCTTTGAATTATTTATAACGTTTCTTCTTGCATATATTCATGCCGGTTTAGTTCGGTTCGCAGATACGTCATCCGAGGGAACGATCGTACACACACACACATACCCAATTGGGTGCTGTGCGCGATACGAAAGCAGTACGAAAACAGTGGCCAAGAACCGTCCCGTACTACCCCAACACCCACCCGCCTGCTAATGTTTAAAAGATGATACAATGGTTCGTGAAGGGCTGGGCAGGCAAATAAATAGGTGAAAGGACGTATCGTGAAAAATAGATTACTATCAACATAGTATCATGGCGAATGGAAGTGCTTGGGTCAAAAATACTGCTATCGAACTCAGATACGTGGAACTCAGATACGGCAACGCCGATGGGAATACTTCCTTCGATGGTGTTACGTTTAAGGATAGAGTGTGCTTCAATACTTGAGGATTTTTATTTCACGGACACACTATCGATCAGTGTTAGCTAATCGTTGGCTGTGATTCCAGCAAACTGTAATCTGTAGTGAAAGGTCGTTTTCTTCACGTTAGTTTTTTTTNTTTTTTTTTTCATTCCTTACATTGCGGTCTACTTTGAGTGTGAAGTTATCGTGTACATCCTTACACAATGGGGAGTTATTTTCTCAGCATCCATTCTGGCAATCGTTCTTCTCCCATTTCCATAGTTTGTGGCTTCTTCAAATAGTAACGAGCGTGAAAAAGTCGGTAATGGTCCAAATGTGTGATCAATTGACTGATTTGAATGACACGGTTAGAGATTCTCCAGGCATTTTATACACCCGTTTATTTTCCGGAACAAAAAACTGAATGATAACGTGAAACTTATAACATCTCAGTGGTTGGAAAGAATGGTTTCACAGCTATTACTGTGGTAAAAGCCTCTGCATATGAACTAACATTCACTCATGAGACCTATAAAACAAAAAATAACAAAAGAAAGACCTATAAAACAAAAAATAATTATTAACTAACGATTATTAAGAATGATGTGGATTGTTTTAGTGCCTTCGTAAAATTATAATTTTGGTTTTTACATATTTTTCTATTTTTTACCATTAACAATGTTTCAATGTTTTTGCGCCTAAGCCTAGCTGTTTTTTTAGTATCAATGGTTAAAATTAAACTTATAAAAAAATTGCAGAGAGTGGTAATACATAATTTAACATAATTGTGGCAGAAATATGGTCATATTGATCGTCATTAATATATGAGATAGTGAGATTATTTAAAACTATAAATGGGTTGTGTGCGCTTTGGACAGATTTATCGCTTTAACACATTTTCTTTGCCACATCCTTTCGCAATTCGTTCGAAAACCTGTAACTTTACCTGTAGAACAATTTATCGGATGCTTCTGAATATTATCACAGCTATCATTCCGGCCAGCAATCCACCGGCGAGGCAACGAGTTCGTCTAGATGCAGAACAGATCGAACATATGTGTTCAATCTTTATACATCGAATATCGCCATGTAAGCCTTTCTTCGTGTGTAAATCATGTATTGTTCTAATGTTTCTATTGAAGTACTTGTCGATTAACGATGCGCGCAATCTTTTTTTTCATGCACGTCGACAAACACTGATTGATTTTTCATTTATTTTTATTTCTGGATTCAACATATTGTCAAATATGAAAAAGTTACGATGGTTTTAAAATGATAAGCAACAATGAAAGTTTCGTTAGATTCGATGTTCGCTTTGCTTGAGTAAGAAGAAGCATAGGACCTATGTGACTTTGTGAATTCCACAAGTGTAAACATTGTAGTTAAATCGTTCGCATTCGTATCATCCTCAAAAACGTTAAAGCACGTAATCTAATCATAACTGCGACTACGTCATAGCGATATGATTGAATGCTTGGGAGCATCTGGAATGGTTAAAGATTATATAAAGCATTTTTATATTTGATTGAGAATAACATATTAGCATCTTCTTAGCCCGTTGCACTATTCAACATGCTTTGGAATTCTATATTCAAATTAATTTAATATTAAACATCGATGCTGACAAAACCTTTTTTTATATTGGTTACTTTTACCTCAAGTTGTTCTACCGATGGTTACTTACAGGGCTTTCATAGCCAATACGATATTGTAAACTAGTTATTGAGTTTCGTCAAGTGTGACTTTGGCGTCGTAAATCCTTAATTGGGCGCAGTCAACTCTATTCTGATGTTCTGAAGTATGAAACTTTCGTTGTAAAGTTTGAATCCGGCGTACTCGGTATTTTCTAGGGTTTTATTGTTTTGGAACCTTAAAGCTACCAAGGAATTGTTAGGGTGGTTTATAAATAAATGTAATTAAGTAACATAATATAGTTTAATTAATGTTCTTTTTAAGTTATATGAAATATATTAGTTAGAAACCTATGTTTCCGGTATACCTAATAAAATAATCCAGAAGTTTATTTATATAGTTTATTTACAACATATTTTTAATTTGTAATAACTTTTTCGTATTTAGATGCATAAAAAAGTTTGAACTAGTTTACAATATCGAATTGGCTATGAAAACCCTGTATCATTGCACTCCTAACATTTTCACATAGCGCCTGAATGTAGTTTATGAAGAAGTACAACTGTTGCATTACGGTTGCATACCTTGTAGGCGTATTTTTTTACGCATACTGAAACGATGAATCGTTGAAATAAATGAACACATCAAACGATTTGCTTCGTGAATATTATGCATGGGTATCTATTTGTGTGTATGTAATAGAATGCCAGTATGTATATTCACTAATATTTGATAATTGACTTCATTTTATTAGCCGATTTTGTTGCAGTCTTGCATATTGAGCACAGCTTTGATTGAAAAATATATCCGTGTGTATAATATACTCGTCAGTCAGGCCTTCTGCCCCGTAAGGTCCCAGATTGGAACAGCTCAAAGTTGTTGGGAAATTGTACCAGCTTTTGATAAATTTTGATGAATAGACTCGATATCACTTTATCTTGTCAATCAGAATACATACTGAATGAGAACAAGCTGTAAGTTTAAATCATTGTTAGACGTAGCCGTCAAAGAGGGAAAGATATTTGGCGATAGCACACCATAGCCTATCAGCCCAGTTTGGGCGTCATTGTTTGGCACTATTTCTGGCTTCGAACTGGTCCTCCAAACTGGCCGTAACCGATCGATCGTGATCCTTTAACCAGTATAAATCTGGAATTAAAAGAGTTGTGTGAAAATTAGCTCCACTGAGTTCGATTTGTCCAGCCAATTAGCACCAATCGGTGTGAACAACGATTCTATCATGTGACAGCAATATTCATCGCAGCGTGGAGTATTTTTTGCGCGTAGTATTGTGGTGCATAATCTGAAGTACAAAGTACACAGTACCACAATGCTGATACTTGGAATGGAAACTGTACATCTCATCCAGACTTCGTTATTGACCTCCTTCCGTAGCGTACTTCCATCTCTGAACTGTTTGCTACAATCGTTATCATGTAGTATTTTTTTCTTTTTATTATTATCCTTGTGTACTCAGCTGAGTCGTGAAATACTACTCTTTGACCACAAGACCTCCGTTGTTGAGGAAATTTTGTTGAACAGTGGTTTGTTTTGCAATGTAAAATTAATCAAATGTGAGGCTTGTAATAATATTCGATAAAAAATACTAAAAATACAATTTAAATTGCAATTCTATGACAAACCAGTGTATTTGTTCGGTATAACAATGCCATGCCATAGAGTTATACTGCTATTTACTTGCAGGGTTAGCATGAATATGAATATATTTTTATGGCTAAGCTTTAATGCACTGTAAGAATCGGCATTGACCTTGTTGGAATGTACAGTTTGCCTCAGCTAAACAATGGATAAGCTATCACGAAGAGGAATAAATAAATGACCACCTACGCTAGTGCTCTGGCTCGTGCGCAAGGATGCTCACCTTCAAAGAAAGAGAAAGAAGTTACATGTTGAGGGGCGTATGTTCTAATGAGCCACAAGATATTCTCCTCCACCAGAGAAAACAGAGAAGTGTTAGGAAGTCAAAAAGAAAATGGATAAAACTGAAGGTGGCGCCCAGGATCGTTGCCAAAGGCTTCACTACTGCCTACGATTCTGAAGTAGTGCAAAGACGGCAGGAACGGAACGTTGAAGTGGTCATGAACAAGAGGGCGAATTTGCTGACAGTCGCGTAATAGCGGATGTGCTCCTGTTGGCACGTACATAATGCGCCATCTAGTGGGCGAACTTGGTGCTACGGCAGTATCCAAGAGAACAGAAATAAAAGCACTTTTCAAAATGACTGAAGAATGTGTGTGGTGTTAGTTTTTTTTTCTGTGTGTCTTACTCGGAAAAGGCATTTGGAGGCAGAAGGAAATAATTCTGTATCTAAACAACTAGGATAAAACAAATGCAGAACGGAGATAATTTCAAGGGACGACAAAGATACATCGTACCGCCTTACCCCAATGACGGTCTTTTGGGGGATGAAATTCGCTCTAGTTTGCTTTTGCCCCAGTGCACCATAGTGCAGTTTTCTACTGCAATCAAACATTCTGTCATGTCCTCTTTATCGCTTCATTCAAGGTTCAATTTCTGCAAGCACATTGCAGCCAAAACGTGAATAGAAAAGCATGTGCTAGAATTGCAGAAGACATCTCGTTGTTTGATAACTAACAGTACCTCTGTTGAATTTTTTTTTTCTAAATTCAAATAGATAGGGTAAATGTACCAATAGTGGTGCAATTTGTAGTGGTACCGATGTGTTTTAATGGATTTAAAGTGTCAAGAAGGTCAATTTCTGAATATTTTAACACATAGCAATTGGAATATGTTTTATCTACGCAATCACAACCATTTTTACCATGAAACACATCAAATTTACGAAAAAATACATA
>VTWG01014699.1:0-24412 GCA_008817895.1 Anopheles fontenillei | reverse complement strand
CACGAAAAACACAGTGGAGTGTATCATTAGATATGCCAAACTTTGTCGTTGCGTTTTCGCTATCGGAGTAGCTATTTGTTTTCCCGCAGTTTGTTGATTTTACTTTCATTATTAGTAGCTTTTTTTCAACTTTCCAGTTCGAAGAAAGATTTGACAGAAAGTAACGTACCGTAAAATTTAAAATAACAGAACTAAATCTCTAAATTAAAATAAAGAAAATAATAATTCATAGCTTATTTTCGGTACGTTAAACAGATTTGTTAAACACTCTTAAATAAAAAAAAAGAATGGTGATTTCGAGGATGTTGATACAAATAGGGTTTCTTTACTTATTTGTTTTATAGTCACGTATTTTGAACGCATAAATCTGTATACAAATTTATATTTTTTCATTATTAAACACTCCTTTCGCATTTGCATACTACGTAGCACTCAAAGCAAAGTTATTTTTAAAACACAAAACCATCCGCATTTCCTAACGAACGAACACAGCGGGAAATATGTAACTCCAAACCCATACAACCTCCCTCCGCTCTAGCATATGTAAATTCTGCCATTCAGCATTATTTTGCACCAAACAGCGGAACCGTTAGACCGTTCTGCCCGCAAACCGGAACTCGGGTATAATAACCAGGCAAAGGAAAGACTATTTTGACACGTTGATTTATTGTTTGACCAGCTTTTAGGCTAGCCCGCCGCCTTTCATGATTGATGTTACACAACAGCTCCTGAGGAAAAACATGGACGCACACAAAACGCTCTAACGGCTCGTGGACCCAGCGTTATCTCCCGCTTTGTATCAACGGTAAATTAAGCATAATTTTTACCACCTTTTGGATGAATGATTTGAGCGCATTTGCATACTCTGATCGATGCGAAACAGATGTGTGCGTGTATTTCGCAACACCATGAAACACATACTGCAAATCCAGGCTACAATGTTATTGTAAATAACATTTCCATCCTTTCATAAAAGCAGCTCATCGCCCATTCGTTGAAAAGCAAAAGAAACGCGCTCAAAGACACACTTCGAAGCCGCATTAAGACAAGACCTAGTCACATCGGAACGTGTTACCATCGGTGTCGTGTGACGACACACGCCTGAAGAGCAGCCAATCGTGTTTGCGGTTCCGATCATAAAACGCGGAAGTAAAAAGCAAAAAAAACACGTAAGCTCAAACGTGTTGAAAACACTTTTTCCATCGCGTTCGCGTTCCATTTTTCATCACTCTGGCACACAGCCCACAGCAACGCACCCCCCCGGCGACGGCCCGTCAATAAACACAATGGACCAGCCAGCAAACCTCAGGCCGGTCCCACTCGAAAATAACAAGTTCAAACTAATGAATCATTAATCCGTCATATCACTCCATACATATAAATTGATTCATTATTTATGCTATTAAAATTAATGAAACTGTCACTCGCGCGCATTCCCGGTCAATCTGGGCGCTGGGCTGGCACAGCCTTCATCTTTGCCATCGAAGCTTCGATGATCCCGCACGTTCGACGAAGATGTGGTGCTGATGACGTAAGCTCAAAACGTCATCTTTCGTCTTGGATTCATCGTTGGCCTCAAAGTCCGTAACCGTCGGCAGAAGGGAAGCAGAGCATTTCCTCCACATTCTAAAGGGTTAACTTTTCAAAACTTATTGAATAGTGGTAGCGGTATTGGGAAGGAGATTCGCATACTTTTCCAACCACAACAAGCTTTGGGCGAAAACAACAAGCGAGCGACCAATGGATGGGGAGGCAATGAACAAAAGCTCCCAACTCTTTTCAGCAGCCAGCCAGTTTTGTCCGGGACTGGCTGTCAACATCACTTTTCGCAGCAAAGTCATTACCATGACCGAGAGGAAATTTTTCATTAAATTTGACTCCCCTATGGGTTTCTCCCCGTTTGCCGATCGGAATGCTATTCAATCGAATATTCGAGATTGTTGGGTGGATTGTTTACCACGTTTTCCCTCGAACTTCATGCTTTGAGGAAAACAATTTTCCCGGACTTTTAATGTTTCAGAGAACTTCTTCCAGCGGAAGGAGTACGTTGTTTGGAGTAGTAGTGGTAGTAGTAGCAGTAGTAGCAAGTTTTACGCAAAACAAAACACCCAAATCAGATCAATATTTGAGAGCGAGCGTAGCTAATTCGAAGCTTTTGCTCCGTTGGGAATATTTTCCTCGGAGCTGATTATGGTTTCCACTGAACCGGGTTTCCACCAAACGGTAGAAAGCATCAAATATTTACAGATTTAAGGATTCCATAGAACGGGGCTTGCCCATCTTCATTGTTTGGTTGGAAAGTTTCGTCCTCTTGGTCTGATCTCGTCTTAGTAAGCGATTAAGCTCGTCAAGTTTTTCGTGCGTTCTAAAACCGTCAGCGCCCTATACAAGCTGAAAAGTAGCACCCGTAAAGCTAACAAGCCGACTCACTAGCATGTGTCTGTGTGTGTGTATGTGTAGGGCCACATCATTACACAGCAGAGCACGCCGAGTATCACATTGCCTGCCATTCATTTAACACAATGTTATCTTTCGATTACGCTTATCGTTTCGCTGATTTGAGGTCTGAATAGCAGGGGGCTGCTGGGCTGCTGGGTGGCGCCGATCCTTCCGACGGGCTTTCTGGCAGCATGTCTCGGCAATTAATATTCATAAGCCGCTGACGAAAGCGCTGTCGCTCCTCACGACACGGCACGGGAGGAAGCTTCCGAACGCAAGCACGGGGAAACAGATTGTTAGAGGATGATAAAAAATTAACTCACCTTGCCTCATCCACCAATCAGCTGGGAATAGAGCCGTTCGGGCAAAAATGAAGACATCCTCCACCCGCAATAGGATGAAAGGCGGTGGCGAAGTATTCGATAGAGAGGCGAATAAACACAGTGCCGCCAGCCAGTCAGTGTTCCAGTGTCCCGCCCCATCATCGAGCTACACACCGTTGACAACGTTGACAGTGCAAGGACATGCCACCTAATTTATGTATGGTTTTGATCATTAATTTATATTAGTACTCCCGGATAGAGCCGTTCGTGCGGCGTCGTCCGCCATTATTTTTCTTTCCCAGGGACTTTCTCACAAACACACCCGATCGGTGGTGGGTGAGGGATTTTTTCAAAGGAAATCATCCTTCTTGAGCGCCAAGTGACAAAGCGGCGGCTTAATGGGACAGGAAAGCCACCCAACTCGACATCACCCAGGCAGCTTTTGTGGTGTGTCGTACCATCGTGGCGTAAGACGACGCTACCATCGCCCCTTAGGGGGAGGCTTTTTCTCGCTTCTCGAGCCCAATTGAGACGGTGCTTTTAGGCTGATGAGTATCGGTGGCATCGGTGGGACTTCTTTTTTGTGTGTGTGTGTCAACCGAGTTCTGAATAGGGCGTAATACTATCAGTCTTTTCAATGCATGCTTTTATCTACCAGTTGCTGTGGTAATTACTTTATGCGATGGTGCCCGGTGTGAAAATATTTGCAACAGCCATTGCGTTAGACACAGGTCCTTTGGCAGCCAATGCTTATGTGAATGGAATTCCATCGTTGCTTCTTGCTGGATTGCAATCTATCATTATCGGGCGTCTCAAAAGCGATTCTACTGAGTATAGGGAGCGTTTCGTAAATTAAATATGAAAAGACATTGATCGATGTCTCAAGTTTATGCATTTTTAAAATAGCAAAATTTTGTAGTAATTTAATTTTTCCACTTTTTTTAAGCGACCAAACAAATTTCCAAAACCATATGTCTCTACCGTATCAAAAACAATCCTTAACACAGTCTATAAGTAATACCATTGCATACATTTAGGCGCTAAACGCAAAAGATGTCTCCACTGTCCTGATACACCCCTTAATAATGACTATTAGTGCTTCCATTGCATACATTTAGGCGCCAAACGTCCCCAAACAGTTTAGAGCGCGCCAAAACGCCCCAGATGGGGGCAACTTAATGCTGCCATAATAATCATTATCTTTCCACTGTAACTGTTACCTTTATGAGCGATTCAGCAAAAACGAGCACCGCCAAACGCACCTAGACCACTTCTTCAACCTCGATGTAAATGCTTCAAGCATAAATATTTAAGATGACATTTACGTAGAAATAGCGCATAGAGACACAAACTTACCGCCCTGGTCCGGTCGCCGCACCGTTTCGTCTCGGACGGTAGCTTTATGGGCTAACCTTTCGCAAATATCATTCGTAACGCATTTCGAAAATTTATCTCCTGTGTATTCCCCCCCTGCCACAATTCTCTTTCTCCCTCTTCTAGTTGCTAGTGGCCCGAGACCGAGTGCTACAGGAACGTCTAACATACTTATCAACCTCCCAGCACAAACATGCACACACACAAAAAAACACAACCACATACGTTAACTATCCCCTGTTCGGAATGGCTTTTGACAGTTCATCGTCGTTACGGCTCAACCCCGTGCACTACTCTCGCCATCCGCCAGAACTCGTATCCGTGGCATTCGCTGCCCACGTGTGGCGCGCGCTTCAGCGGTACGCTTCACGGCATCGCCATGCTGCTCCACACATAACCACACGGCGCGGAAACACGGTCCGTGCCGAACGGTTAGCCAACACGGGAGGGAAATCATGCACGCGGTGCATGGTCCCACCGGGACCGGTCCCTGTAATAATGTTCCAATTTTCTCGGACAATAAAAAGCTCATTTCAACGAATTGTTCCACCGTGCGATACCCCGCTCCGGATGGTGGGGAAAACTCCGCATCCAGCGCAACCGCGCGATACCCGGAGGAAATTTTCCAAAACTTCCCATCCATCCATCTCTATCGAGTTGATACAGGCTCTGCTCAATGTTAACGGGCACGTGTGTGTATGTGTGCGTTTGTGTGGAATTCCCAGCGAAGGGAATAGTAGGAGAAATGGGGAACAGCATTACATCTGCCTGCAGGGGATCTGCCCAATGACGGCATATTCGCACACGTGCGCTCGTTTGATAATGAATAATTAATCGCTTATGAAGTGGCTTGGCTCTCGCTCCATCCCTGTTTGCTGTAGTGGTGGTGATGTTGGGGTAATAAATTTCTCCAGAACTCAGGATGGAACTACCCCTTTTTTTAAACGAGCTATAACAAGCACGATTGACAACTGTACCTTTTATGCTATTGTATTTGTGTTTCCAATTTGAAGTCCATCGGAATGTTTGAACGCACAAAGGAAAGCGATCATGATGATGTCTGCTTGTGCCAAAAACCGTAATCTCCAGCCAAACATCCCGTGATGAAAATGCTCCAACCATTCATCGTATCAATGGCTCGCGGAGATGAAAGATTTGGGCCGACTGGTGTCACTGAAAATTCGCCCTTGATTATGTTTCCCGACCATATTTTCTGTCGCAGAAAAAAGCACACGTAAGCTCGCCAACCCACAGAATCACGTTTGCTGCATCCATCAAAAGGCTTAATTGAAGAGACAAAGTGGCCTGGAGGATTGATATTTTATTACAATCACACACAACCCACACACGAGCAACGAGCCACGGTTACGCTGATAATCTGACGGCAGACGGCAGAAAGCCTTCGAATGTGCAAACCGGCCGAGTATTCCCCAGGACGGCTGGAGGCTCCACAGCCACGGTACGGGACGCTGGTCACATTCGAACACGAAACGAATACGACCTTTCCGATTCAATTAGGCAGTGGAATGGATATGGATTACCGCAAATCTTGATACATCACCTTGGTTTCGGTTTCCCTGCTGAAGACTTTTCGCTGGCTTTGGTGTGGCTGATGATCCGTCTGGTGATCTGTCTGGATCACCCCCAGAGGGGTTGCGCAGCGTGATGTATTTCTGCCCCAAAAAGCGATGGACAAATGTCCATCCCTAAACACACATAAAATTTGCAAAAGGACTCCACGGCTAAGGAAGGGTGATCCTTGTTTTTAAATCAAAAAGGATTTAGTTTGAAGTCAAACCGAAATTATTTCAAGCCAATTTTAGGACATGAATATTGAATTTGAAACTCAATTTAGCTTTCGTTTTCCACATCCAAAAATGTGTATCTTTGGGTTGCTTACGTCAAATCTATATCAAATTAGACAGCCACCAGGTTAGATTTTAGACTAAATTATTGAAGCTTTCATTTGGAGATTAATGCTTGAAATCAAGAAATTGTAATCAAATTCTCATTCATATTTCAAAACATAATAATATTGCTTTAACTCATTTGAAATCAGGCAACCATTAGGTACACGTGTTGTCAAAATCTAATTAGGCGAAGCACTTCTTTCTTATGAGGTAACAAAAGTACAATCCGATTGGAGAACATTCAAGTCAAAAACAAGCTGAGATTTTCAAAATTCAAATTAGCCCTTGCCAAAAAACTCAAATCAAAAAACTTGCCCCTATATTAGCCAAAAATAGTAAATCATGTTTCCTCGATTAAATATTTTCAACAATTTAAGGCCTATTTTTATTTATATATTTTTTCTCCGGCAAATTATTTGTCAGCTGTCACCGAAACCAATCGGAAGCACACACGGTGCGCGTTGAAAAATGAATCGTTCAAAATCTGATTGGTCGTTTTTCAAATTGCTGCCTCGCTGCTTTCCGAAACTATGCTCCCCTTCCATACAAAACAAAAGGAAAGCAATAGTATCGCACTTTATGTTTCTACCATTTTGGAACTCACTCAAATGTGTACAATATACAACACGAATCAACAGAAGGACAAATTGTGTTCCCGAAATAGGCCAACAAAAGCTTATGCAAAAAAGGTGATAATAACAAGAAAAAAAAACTACACCACACAACTATACAAAAAATCCTCTAACAAAAAACTCAAACGATGTGTTAAATGGCTTCCCCGTTCCCCATGTCCACACTTTTTTTTCTAGGTGCTGATTCTAGTTTAGTGGCTTTTTTGTTCACTCTCTTTCTCGTACGCTTTCCGTATGTATATGGGGCGAAAATTTCGATTCAACACCAAGCAAAAGAGAGAACCCCCTTACTGAATAGTCCATTATACTCGACTGGAACGAGGCGCGAAACGAAATAAAACTCCAAAGCGGATACCGAGCAAAGGAACGAAAAAAAGCGCCCTAATCTCTAATTGAAATAAAAACAAACCATCGTCACCGTGCGGTGCGATACCCATCCGCGTGCTCCAACAGCAGCATTGGTGCTTTTTCAGGGCATGGTATTTCTTTGTCACCTTTTCGGAGCTGGTGACAAAGCAGCGCGCAAAGATAGTGTGGGGGAGAAAATACAAAAACCAACCGTCCTCCACCTCATGCAGATCCTCATATAAAACAAAACAATACGGTGATTATCATCCGAGCGTATCCTTACAACGATTTTCACCCCACGGAAAGGTGCGCTCACCGGTGCAGAGGTATGCCTTTTCTGCGTGATGGTGGTGTAGGCGGGTGGGAGCAGTTTTTCGTTCCGGCTGGGCGTAAATTGTATTTTGCCGGGGCCGTCGTCATCATCATCATTTTCGGGCCGAGCAGCAGCGGGTCAGCAAAGGTACGCGAGCCGCGCGAGATCGTTATCGTGGGGCCCGGCGTTACTCCAACTCGCAACGGCGCAAAACCGTTTGTCGCTAGGGTCGTTATCGCTGCCGTAACGAGGAGCTCCTCGGTGGTGGCGGAAAGGGGGAATCGACCAGGGCTATCCAATTTGTTGTCACCGTGTGGAAAGCCGATGGAAAACCCAACCCGGCTAGTCGACTATGCTTCAAGTTTGGAGCGGACGGATAGGGGTCCGGCGACACACGCGACCTTTTCCGGTCCTCGGGTTTGAACGATGGCTAAAAATGCGCGGTTAACTCCTCCGCCGGCTGTCTACCAACGTAACATGACCACCACACCACCGCCGGTTGGGCCGTGCGGCGCCGTGCAATATTTTATCTAAATTAAACCAATATTTAGCGGACCCGTTTAATGACGGTCAATCATGAAGGTTTGAAAACTTTTCACTACCTGTCACGGCGGATGGCAAGCGAGCGTAGCAAAATCCCTTCGTGACGAAGGGACATCATGAATACGCACCCTAGAATCGGCTGACTGCAAACCATAATGCAGCAGCAGCTCCGGGAATGGCTCTTCCAACCCGACAAGAACGACGAGTACGGTAACGTGGGCTGGCATACCGTTACCATGCTTTATTAATACCCAATAGCGAAAGCGACGGCACCCCAACCACCTCCAAAAACACATTGCCACCAAGAGCAGGTCAACACCGTGCCACTGCTGGTTGCTGCTGCTGGTTGGAGGTCGTCAAAAAATTCCATTAAAACATCGCCCTCACACATCCTTCCTCGCAGGTGTTTCGGCAGCATTCGAAGGTGACCTCTTTTCTATTCTAGCCAGTTAGCCTGTCACCTCTAGCAGCTTGTAAGCGCGCATCAAAGCTCAAAAAGTGTTACATTTTGCCCCGAACAGCAGGAAGATGTTGTCGTGTGCTCTCGCTGATCCCTTTCCCCCTTCTTCAAAAAAAAGGGAAAAACAAATCACACGCCCCAACACAGCATCCGCGTTTCATAAAAACTCTTTTCAACCGTGAACTCATTTCGCCGACTTTGATGAGCCTCGGGGCCGAAGCTGAGGGCAGCGCGGGAGGTTTTCGGCCTGTATGACAACTTCTGGTACATTATTTAGCAGTTCATTGTGGGCCCGGCGCACACGTTTCCGACGCGAGCCTGCTGACGACACAACACCACCCGTCGGCCCGTGTACGAAATAAAGAAAACGTGTGTATGTCTCCTGCTGTCACATTCCGAGCCGAGCGAAACCTTGTCAGCCTCATTCACACACACACATATACACAGCGACACATTCCGGCTATAGTAGGGCACATAACACGCCGGGTAGCCAACACAAACGGACACCCAAACATTCATTTTGCCAGCTTGTTTTGCCAAACGGACAATGTGTCAACCATGGGAAAGGTCCTCCTGTGCAGTCCTACCGAAGGGACGAAGACCGGCCATCGGGGTGCAGAGATCGGAGACACTTTGCGTCCTTGGGACAAGATGAATGGATCGGTGTAGGTGTTTGCACTTAACGCGATATGGTCAACAAACGACCCGTCATTGTGTGTATGTGTGGTGCTGGTTTGAAGCCTGCATGGGTCGGGTGAGTGCGGCTGCAACCGACACGTCCGACGGCTGTCCTGAGGACACTTTTTCTGCACAGTGAGCCAACCGGACAGACACACGGAGACACACACACACAGTCTTGCATGTAATCGGTGGCATCTGTTGCAGCCATAACAGCCAACAGCAGCAGCAGCACTAGCAAACCCGGAGCGGCCATATTTTACTCTTCGTTTGCCGGGGTTCTGGCACCGGCCACTGGCAATGACAGTGACGATAACGATGGCCAATGGTGTCTCGCCGATTTAACTGATGTGGTCAGCACTGCTTTTCTCACTTGATGCACGGAATGATGATGATAGATCTTTACAGCCCGGTTATCCCTTCGTGTTTGTGTGGGGAAGAAAAATAGGGAAAGATTGAAAAAAACAACACTTGTATAAGAAATAGAAAATAATGTATATGAAAAAAAAGTAAATGTTATTTTGAAGAGACGGCTTTAGTAGTGGGACACATGAATGTTACACCTCTATCAATAGTTACGTGATTCTTCTTTTAAATTTCAGCCGAATGAAATTAACTATATTTTAATTTTCTCTTTATTCCATCATTGTTAATTTTTTTAAAATTAATGATCAACGGTTTTTTGAAAATAAGTTATCATAAGCCATTTTGTTTTTGTCACGCGATAAGACAAATATAAACTGCAACAAGATAAGAATCGATCCCGCATCGTGCGGTTTAGCAGTTCTAACGCCTTGTCGCGACACCATGCGGTCGGGCCAAAATAAGCTCGCTTATTCCGAAACAAAAACGCCTCACTCATACAACATAATGTTACGTTTTAATAACACTCAACGTAAAAAACGATGATTTTTCTTTTCGAGAACATTCCTTATTTAGGAATGCTATTATTTTAATGTACAATTTATGTGTGCTCGTTAGTTTGATTTCATAAATACACACAAACATACACCCACCCAAACCAGAACAGAAAAGAATCAAGCTCCTGGATGTTAATAATAGAACAGTTTTCATATCTCGATTTTACATTTTACAGCCGATGGGGAAAACAAAATCGACACCATTTCCGGCAAAAATCGTGAAAGCAGAGTGCAAAACAAAAAAGAAAGCAAAACATACAATTTCACCAGTTAAAAAAAATCCTCCCGTTAAATGAATTTACGATCCTGCATATTTGCACAGCCACAACACACACACACATAACAGCAAAGCTATCACTTTCAGGCTTCTACCAGGAAGTGAAAAAGCTACCGAGAAACGAAGGAAAAAATTATATCATTTTACACCGAAACACCCCGAAATCGAGGCCATGGACAATAATTTGATTTTTATGCTACCCACGTCAAGCATTTTCGGGTTTTTTTTTATCATCTTTACTTACCTTCTGGTTTTCATTTTTGCCACACCTCCGTATTTCCTTCCAATCGTCTTCTACTTTTTATTTGAATCACTTGCGGAAGGATGCTTTCTTGGACGAGGGCAACACACCCACGGGGGGCGAGCGGTGTGAGGCAATGGTGTGTCCATCCTATCTCAACAACAACCGGCCAAAAAAAAAAGATCGAAACACCTACTTTAACCGAAACCGTTGCGAGCCAGCACCGGGGCAAGGATAACGATCAAATCAACGACGAATAAAATCTAATTTAAATAAAGAAGGATCGGTCGACCGCTGCGTTTCGGAGACCGAGAAGAAGACGTCACGGCGACCGTCGGTGTTTGTAAATGGCCAATCGGAGTGGTGGACGAAAGGATAACGAAATGGAGAGCATTTTGTTGGCTTTCTTTTTTTTTTGCTTCCTCTTTTGCTACCAAATATCCTTTCTCAGCGCTCTGCTGCCATTACCTTCGTCACAGAATCCGAACGTTATGACCATCGCCGTCACCACGACCAGGGAGTAAGTTCAATCGATTGACGTCCCCGTGCGGTTGATGATGGATCTGGGGTAGCGCAAAATCAGCAGTCCATGCCCGAGCGGTGTTTGCCGCGAATCAGCAGGTCAGCATGAAAACGTAACCCAGCAACTGTGATGGCAGCAAACGATCCTGTTGTTGCTGCGGGATCCATTCCCATGCAGCTCATCAAATTTATGACAGACGAGTGAGCGAGCGCTGGGAACAATTTCAACTCGTGCCCAGCGTGTTGCCTCACACAGAGACAGACACGCGGATGATGCTGGGGTGTAAATGGGACCGTAAAAACCCGAAATACTCGGCGCACAAGCTCATAAGGGTGTAACTGGGGGTAGGTACAAGCAAACAAAACCAGAAATGAACGAACAAAAAATCTGTAACCATTCGAAATATGCACTCACATCGATAACGGAATCG
Organism: Anopheles fontenillei; assembly: GCA_008817895.1. Taxonomy (NCBI): domain Eukaryota; kingdom Metazoa; phylum Arthropoda; class Insecta; order Diptera; family Culicidae; genus Anopheles; species Anopheles fontenillei. Next base: position 13,001 of record VTWG01014699.1, on the reverse strand, counting down.
CACATGAACCAGTGAGACACGCTGAAGCAACATCTCAGATGTTCTCCCATTGGTCGCGTTTCAACGGGCCCGTGTGCATGACGTACATTCGCCACGGCTACGTTCATAAAAAAAGAAAACAAGCCATTCACTTTTATATGGCCCCCGCGTGGCAGCGGAAATGTTTCCATCCCAACCCCCGCCCCAGTAATGCGCCACACACTATCGATGGGCCAAAGATGAGGCCAATATATGCACAGAAATGGGAAAGAACCACCGCGCCCCGGTAACACACATAACGTTCAACTCCCTCTGCTGCAATCAAATCAGATGGTATAAGAGCGAACGGGTGAAAAAAATCGGTTCAAGATTTCCCGCATCCGATAAGTTGTGCACGCTCGTTTTCGAAGCGTTTACGGGATATTGATTTTTGAATCACAATTATTGAAAGTGTCAAGGCATCCCGGGGAGCAGCCGTTTGCATCCGAGGCTCCATCCGCATTTGAATGCGTTTTGCTGCCCAGCACCGTTCGTTGTGCAGTGGTGCAGCAGACAGCAGGACATGCTGCACCGAGGCGTCTCGACGCAAAGCGAGTCCCGGGCGTAGCATCTCTTGCACAAACACAACTGCGGCCTCGCCGCAGTTCCCTTCCTGCATAATGATGCACTTTCTCGGGGCGTTCGCTCTCACACACAAAAAAACACAGCACGCAGTGCACACCCTTTTTAAAGTGCAATCTACTCCCGGATAATAACTTCCCCCAGTAGCGCAGCGGTGGTGCGAACGACTCGAGCATCGGCCCAGTTGACTGACACACACACACACACTACCGATGCGAACGCGATGCTGCTGCTGCTTCTTGGCTCAGGTGGAAAAGACAAAACCGGTCGAGAGAGCGTTAAGGACGGTAGGGAAATGGGAGGCTATTTTCTACGAATACACAAAGAAGGAAGAAAAGTGAAAAGAAAAATCTTTTCACCATTTACTCCCGCCGGAGTAGACGGGACGCGGCGTGTCCCCGCGGGTTACTGGAGTAGCATAATTTCCCGCTATCTCAGAAACACGTGCAAGCTGATAGTGAAGAAACATAGGAAGAAACAGAGAAGGCAGAAAGTGTGGGGATGTGGAAGTACGCAGAGGCACAAGCATAATGGATGAAACACTTTGCGGGTGTGGGGGAGGAACATCATTGGCGATAAAAATCCTTTGTTACGCCCTTGCAGCTCGGAACGAGTACTACGCGGGTAGGACACTGATGCAGAGAAAAGAGTGATTTGGAGCAGGATATAAAAGGTGTTTGCATCTTCTCTTCCTTCTGCTGGTAACGGTGTGCAAGGGAAGGTATTTGTTTCTGTCTTGAAGCACCTACGGTAGTGTTGATAGTGGAATGTGTGATTGCAGAATATGAATGTTTTGAATATTCCTACATCTTTATCTTTAAACTTTATTGTTAAACTCATTAAATTCTTATTCGCATAGAAAAGCATCGAAAGAATGTGCTTAGTTGGTTCAGCAAGATGCTTATTAGATCCAGAGACTGATATATCGTTGTTTTTGTCTGATTAATTGACTTTACTTTCGGTTTCATGAATCAGTTTTGGGTGTTTCTTCTTCTCGGTATGTGATTTTGTCTTTGAGATTTATTTGAATCAAAGTTATCGGGCAGTATGCCTAAATAACTTAATGCTTACAGAGTACAAGTTTAAAGTATGGCCCTAGAACTAACTTAAATATGCTGACGCAGCTGACTAACGGATTGATTGAAATCTGCTGATAACCCTAACCTATTATACACATCAATCATTTTGAGCAGTGGATCATTGGCACCAAAACCAGTCGATCTAAAAGGGCTTCTTAGTAGCTCTCTACTTCTAAGACCTCTAGAGGGAGTAGAAAAGCAAATAAAATTTAAAATGTCATGTGCATCAAAATCTCCAATTAATAATTTATGCATAAAAGTTATCGGTCGTTAGAGATATTCGTTCTATCACTCCGATTCTGAATTCAATTGCGAACCCTTTCCAATCCAGGAAAAAATCCCAGTATGTATTACTGGTTCAAAAAATCGGTCCTGAAACTTCTCTAGAATTCACACCAATCTAGTCCCGGGAATAGTCTAATAGTCCCGGGACTTATCTATATCTGTCCTAGGACTAGTCCGCAACTCACACTGGTCTTGCAACCGATTCTGAAACCAGTTTGCGATCTGGTTACAAAAGTACAAAATTTTTTGGATGAACCTAACTCAGACCTTAAATTGACCAACCAAGTTTCAAAACCCACACTAATCCTGGAGCTCCTTACCCATACTCAACTCATACTGATGTTCAATTGATCCTGGTGTTCAAACTGTCTCTTCTGTTCCCGAAACCATAGCGACCTAAAAACCGATCCAAAACCAACACCGGTGCTGGAACTGATAGTAAACCCATTATAGTTCTGGAACTGCTACAAAACGTTCACTTTTCCTGAAACTGGTCTTTATTCTATATCTGTTCTGATACTGATCCAGAACCCATATCGTCCTAAGAATCGATCGCGAATACATGTATCCTTTTAAACAGTCACCCTTTCAAATTCAAATAAAGTATAATAAAAACACATAAATGAAGCACAATTCCACTGTTAAAATATTAGTAACATCACAAATATTTGTATAAAACATAACCAGACGGAAAGCATTGTTCCATTGCTTCCAATTCTACTTCAGTATACGCTACGAAGAACAAGGAAATGATTTTTGTAGATGGAACAGCTCTAGTCATGCCACTCTTTCTGCTACTGTCACATAGTCTCATCTATTCTATAGTCGGTGGAGCAAAGAAAACTACAAACATCCAAACAGACAAACGACGGTACATTGTTGTTCTGTATTTGAATCTCTGCCCGTTCGAAAGCTGCCACTTTTTCTCTCGTAACAGTGCAACAGTTGCGCGGGACCTAGCACCAGCAGCTAAACCGATGCCAAACACGTTCGCCCGTTCGCTCGTAAGAACTCGCTGCTGCAATCTCTGTCACCGCTGCCCGTTTACGCTCCCCGTGCCATAGCGATGAACCAATTTGTTGCAAGTGCGTTTTGCCGCATCTGCGGGGATACGGGAGCCACCCGGTTTGCCTTCCCACTCCCATTGTTTGGAACTGGTGCGCGCCAACGTAACAGAAGCCACTGTGTGCCTCTCCAGCCCCAACTACCATCACATGCACCCAGCAGTGTGTGCACTCGGCAGTGGTGAAACGTAAACGCTGAAGTGGAGTCCTCTTGTACTACACTTCTGAAATTAATTGCTAGGCTCCTGCTGAAAACAACTGCTCAGAAGAGACATTATAGCTGGAATTGGTAGGAAATTATAACCACCAACCAGCGTCGTGTGCCAGTAAATTTGCCGTCACTCACTGTGCCGAACGCTTTTTGCAGCCCGAAGTTGAGCTGCAAGTGAGTTGAGGATGTTGAGCTCAGAGCTACCCAATTTTGTCCCTCTCGTTCTTTCGTTTTGAAGTGAAAAATGCAATAAAACTGTGTACCTACACAAGTAGCTTATTTCGGCGTAACATTGAAACAAATTTAATACTTTTCTTTGGAAGTGGAGGTTGTAAATTATAATTTTGCCTTTCGTTGCAGAAGCAGTGAGGCAATAGCCAATATTAGCCATTGCTTGTTAACTTCCTGCACCCTGACCTTAGCCAATTATAGCACCGAATTGTATCACATCTGATTACACCGCTATTAGCCCCAAAAAGCTTAACGCACCCGACCCAATCTACCCCGAAAGACCAAACAAAGCGCCGATAACAAGTTGTCCATTTCCAATTTACCGCTGCCCTCCCAGCCTGTTGGTACTTGCCACAATATTGGACAACGGTAGTACCTGGCTCATTTCCCAACAGAGCATGTCGAATCACTAATTCAAAAGGTGGTATTTTCGGTGAAGCCTTACAGGGATTCGTCTTCGATTAGTTACATCGACCTAGCCAACATGCTGCCGCTTACCATTCCGTCGAAAACATCATATCATACACTACCGAGAGCTCCTGCCATCGAAGAATCGGACGACTGTACACAGACACACGCACTGTATCTATAACTAAATTAATTAACCTGCCCACCGGCATGCGTCCTGGACGCCGGCCACCACCGCCCATCACGTATCATTTCCGAAACGAATAATCAGATAGATGGTGCGAAACGTACAAAAGTACACCAGCCAAAAGGAAAACAAAAACAAAACCTAACCCAAAAAACCAAACCGCCCGAAAGCGAGCCCAACCAGCCGAACTTTGATCGATTATCTGCCAAAAGCTGCTGTTTCACATTTTCTGCCACACATTTTCCGTAGGGAAAGTGCAGCAGGGAACGGTGAAATGAGGGTGAGAGAGAAAAAGCCGACTCGCAAAAGAGATACTGGAATGAAAAGAGACACTTCTTGGGAAGCGAGAGAGAGCTGCGGGGAGCTGCGGGCTTTCCCCAAGTGGCACCAGCCGAGCACTGAAAGTTCACCTCACTGCTACGAAGTGTGCACTGCAACCAGAGGCACCAGCTACGGGAAAAAGTACATAAGCCGGCGGGATTTCCAATTTTCCCATCGGTCATTTGAACTTCGGGTCCGGGGATTAGGGATTACAGAATCAGATCCCGAAGCCGGGCAGTTTTGCATGCCAACTCTGCTGCCCTCCGGGGGGGATGTACGCGTATCAGCGTTGCGTGCTGCATTTTGCATCTGCCGTCCACCCACGTTCCACCACTGCCCCCCTTCATGACAGAAGATTACGAGTTACCAAACAGCACCTAGGCGCACCTAGGCAGCCATCATCGTTATCGAGTGTCGGAATTGTGTGTCAGTGGGCCACAATGGAAAAGCCCTAGCCCGAACTTTCCATTTTCCCGTGACATCTGAAGCGAACTTTTCTTTTTGCCCCAAAACCCAAACCCCGCTTTCCTGGTATAGCGCCCAGTGAGCTCCCAGTTGTGTTCGGGTGTTTCTTCCAGGAAATCCTTTGTTATACACATGCCGATGCTTCCGGATGATGACCTCCAGCTAGGTTCCCACCACGAACCAACTTTTGCTCCGAGTTTCTGTGCTGTATTTGCTACCCCTTTCAACTGCCCTTCTCTCACCTTCTCCCACAAAAACAAAAAAAAAACAAATAATGTAACGCGCTACTGCTGCAAGCCATTCCCATTTTCCACCGATTTCACCTGAACAAACAGCGACATTTGGTAAGCCTCGCGCGCGTTTGATATGGGATTGTTGTAAATTTTTAATTCGCCCACCTCTTTGTTTCACTCTCTCGAGCCCTCCCCCCACCTTCACAACACAAAATCGGTGAAAATGTTCATACTTTTTGTGCTTTCGGCGTACGGTCGGAGGCGAGGCCCCACACAAACAGGCTGTGTGTTTCGCGCTTTCGGCGCTCCGTAAATTAATGACCCGGAAGTGAGTAAATAAATTTATTAACTACACCATTTTGGTGAAGGTTTTTTTCTCTCTCGACTTCCTCCTGCACCAAGAGAGGGGGAAAACACACACAAACAAAACCGTGCAAAATAAAGCAATGCTCTGGGGTGGTTTCAAAGACAACCACCCCCAAACGCGAAAGCACCTGCTTTAACCTTGGCCTATTATTACGGCTCTACCTTTGCGTGATGCGTGATGGTAAAGCACACATCACATTTAAATGGCTCGAAGCGTATCATCATCATGAAAATTTATCGTAAATATTATACCCTCCACATATGCGAAGTATGATGGAAATTTATTTCGAAACACACACGCCCATTTGCCACAACAAACACTCCACCGGCAAATGGATTGAAATTGGAATGAGCAATTCTATCCTTTTTTGAGTGCTTCTGTTTCTTGGTGCGTGAAAAGAAGATGGTTTCTGAGCGTTGAGATATTAAATTTACATCAAAGTCTTCAAACCAGACACACGCACAGGGCCGCACAGCCAGCACCAATCAATAAATTCTATTTATTTGAATTTTACACTCCCCGTTACTGTCGATTGCGTTGCGTGAAACTCTTTTTGAAGCACCTTTTATTTGGTTCCTAAAATTTAAAGATGCTGCCGCGTACCGGAAACGACCTCCACGTGGCCGTGTATCGCCGTATCGATTGTTCCCCGTCTGCCAACAGTTCACCCGTAACCTGTCTCTCACAAACAAAATCTAATTCCATTCGTTCCTCTGCACCATTCATCCTGCCCAAAAGCGCCCCAATGTTTTTGTTCTAGCCCGCCCGAAGCCGAAAACAAATATTGACAGCGGAAGAAGCAACCGTCGTCATCCGATCGTTTCGCAGCAGCAATCCCCCTGGTTCCCGGGGAAGGCGATAATTGCTTGCCAGCGCGACATTGTGACCCGCGACGCGTCCCACTCTCGGTCCACGAAGCAGGTGCCCCGGGTGTGCGCGTTAATGTTGTTTGCCCAAAGTCACCAGGCAGATAAACATACACTCTCTCCTCTCCCGTTTGGAAGGACAGTGCAAACACTCTCTCAGGTGTGATCGGGTGCCACCATTTTTCCGGCACTATCAGTCTTCTGGCCGCGTTTTGCTAACAAGCAAACAAATCAAATACCATCAATTTCGGGGCGCTATTCACGCCATCCCAGTGGTACTACTTACAAAGCCCACAGAGGCAAAGCGTCCTCAAGACGTGAGCATGCCGATGGGTAGGAGAACGTTTGAAGAAGCGGCAGCAGCAGATAAGGAAATAAAAATATCATCACACAGACACACACCCAGCGGCCCTCTACAGGGAATTGTCGCGCTCCTCGGCATCTCATTTATTTCGAACATGATTTATGAAAGACGCGCCACGAGTAGAGGCCAATATAATGGAGCTCCCGCTGGGACGAAAAAATGCCCGTGCCGGCCGTGTGTGTGTGTGCGCGCGCCTGCAGCGTTGAAGGTGATCCAGGGCTACCGAAATCAGCGCCGGTTAAATCATGATAATGGGCTCGCGCGTCAAGCCCGCGGGAACCTAACCGTAAGACTACCACCGGCCGGAGCTTGCCGGAGAATGCCGGGGCTTGCTATGTTTGGCTGCCGGTGAAAGCAAAAATCCAGCGCACATCCTTCAAGAAGGCAGCCAAAACAATCTATCATTATTTGCCCCCGTCCCGTCCGCTCTGCCAGTTGGTGGTGCCATTTACCTTGAGCTCATTTTCTGCTGAGCGCTTTTTTCGTCTTCTGTGCTGCTTTTGTTGATAGAACACAGTCGTACCTGTGTTTCGGGGCGGGGAGTTAGAGGGCGTAAAAGATGTCTGTGTCATTATCTGGATGGCAGCATTGCCATGTTGGGAAGAAACTAATAATCTTACCGACTGTGCTTCAAATTCCTATTCTTACGAACAGTAATTATCTCAGTTATTAAAATTGTGCTTTCCGGAACTTGGCATAGCTTGGCGCATTTCCCAGCTGTAACACATTTGCAAGCTTGTCCCGTAGCTTTCACACTAATAAATTGACTTCTTCAGTATGCCGACTTCTTTAACATCTCCTCATAAACCCCCGACGGCACACGCTCATAACCTATTTCGACGGTACGGAATGAGGCATCGAACAGGCACACACTTCAGATCATTAATTCTGCCATGTCATAAAGCGAGCGAGATATCCCCCTACTGTTCACTGTTGAAGAAACAAGTCACCGCCTTTGTGGAGGGCGCTGAAAGCCCACCGGAGAGTTACGTCTGTGCCCGAGCTTTCGTCATCATTAACCTCACACACCTGTGACGCACGGTACCGCGCCGGTACGTCACGGAGTGCAACCAGCAATCTGTATGCTTCCGGGATCCCGTACCCGAACTCGCCGAGCTGATGATGGATGAAATGGTGACGACGGCTTCGTGTGCTACTTTTGCCGAAATCCAGGAACAGACCTCCGGTACGTTAGTGGATGTTCAAAGTAAAGGGGGAGCCAAATTTATATATTTCACTTAGCGGAATTGACAATCCATTGCGTGGATGTCTGTGCGTTCGGTGGAAAATGGCTATTGAGAGGCCCCCGGACAGAAGCTCCACAGTGTCAAGAGTCGTTTGCTAACGATGTTTACATCGGCTGGATGGCAAAAGCATCATGGAGATTGCTTTTCGGTGGAATCTTTTTACACAAGGGTTCCAAGATTCAGGAGGTCTAAAAGCAATCAGAATGTAGTTTACACCTAAAATTGAGTATAAAATTACAATTTTATACAATTCTTCAATTCTAGCGAACGAACTTCAGTTTACTGTAACTGGCTGGCTGTTTACTTCACAAAGAACCTTGTTTTGAGCGAAAAATTAAATGGTAAAACTCGACGACCCTCAAAAAGACCAAACTCCTCAGCCCGGCCCGCTCTAATTGAATGTTCGCGTGCACCGTAACAATTGTGCTGTCAATTTTCAACCCTAACTCCACAATTTTGCTCCACCAATTGAGCGGGAGATTGACTTTTGAATGTAAAAACACAAGGTGCAATCTTCCCTTCCCCGCACGGACCGGAAAGTCAGTTTAATTGAAGATAAATGTTTGCCTGGTGCAAATTTATTTTGGGTGTAACCAAACGGTCGGACAGACTGATTGCAATTGTCGCTTCGAAACAAAAAAACAAAGCGTTACCGGAAATGGAAATCATCCCAGCAAACGGAACAAGCACAAATAAACACACCCCAACACAGGCATTCCCGCGCGTTCGCTTACAAATGAAATGAAGGATTTTGTTTTGTTCCTAAGCCGCTTTACTCATTGTAGCGATCCGGGCAAACAGAAGAGAAAAACCTCCAACAAACACCTGATTCATTGAATGACCCCTTTTCTGCTGCGGTGTTCCCTACCGGGATGTGTGTCGTTTCCGGTGCTTTACGACTAATTGTCCTTTCCGTACCCAAAACGGTAACACTGTTGTGCGTAATCCGACGAGGGTGAAAGCTCGTTGTATGCCGGGCGAGAAATAAAGCTAATAATGAGTATTAAAAAAAAGAACATCAACCTTTTCCATAATCTTGGCAGGCAAAGCGGACGAGCCGCAACGCATCTGTGGTCGCGTTGCGTTGCTAGTCGTCAAACGGTCATACTAACCCTCGCACGGGCGGGCATGATTGAAATGCGGCACGCGGGCAAATCTTTTAACACGTTGCCCTTTTTACAGCGTGCCTAAGGGAAACTTCCTCCTTCACTAAGACGCTAAGCCTGCAAAAATCTCGCACACACAGCGAGGTACGACGACAAAACTGTTTCCTCGTTTGGGGCCCGGTGAATACGGAGCGGTGTTGCGTAAGCCGTCGTTGCCCAAAAATACCGAAAGCACATTTCAGCACACCGACGGCATCCGAGAAGGAGAGCAGCGCGCAAGAATAGCAAAGCAAGCGGCCAAAACAGCTCACAGCTTCCACTGTAACAACACTATACAGCAGCCAAGCCCCTTCTCTCCATAATGGTTGTGCCGTTTCGCCCGTTTGACGTGTTGGTAAAATTTGAAGAATTTCAGCAAGAAATGAGAATCACGTGTTGTGCAAATATTTACAAAATAAAAGGATTACATTTCATGCCGGAGCGACCAGAAGCGGCTTGGTGGTGCGCGTGCAGCTGCTTCCAGCCCTTCTTTCCCAGCCCGTGCAGCCTCCGCTCAATGATTCCCTCCCTCGTAGAAAGGCTTTTGGCTCAAGTTCCATCCAGTCGTTCGGGGGAAGATTCCTCCTTCTCCGCAGGCGTAACGAATACGACCGGCGAGCACATCGAATTACTAAAATACACTCCCACCTTCTGGCAGCTTCGGCTGTGCTTCGTGGAAGTATCTTCTGTGGAAGACCATGCCGTGATCCAACAGCGCGCCGACAGAAAGCGTACATTCCCCGCGCTCACGGTCAGCAGCACAGCCCGTTGGATGCCCGCGGCCATAGACGACCGTCGCCTCGGCATCATCGGGTCCTGCCGAACAGGACGGTGATAGTGATGGAAGTTTAGCATCTCGTCAGTGTACTCGGGAAGCCGTAGCCGTGTGTGGTGGTGGTCGCACGGCATGTGCTGGGAATTCAATCCACTGCTACCAAAACCGACTTCTTCGGAGGGAATAATATTTTCCCACACACACACACACGTGTGCACTCCAAAGTATTTCGGTACGAGATGGATGCACTGACGCAAACCACATCCTTTCCCAGAGCAATCAGTCTATCGAAGCGCATCAATCTCGCTGCTAAGGGCCCACCCATGCCAGTCGGTATCACTACGGGCACCACCGCCTCACAGTGCCTGCCACGGTTGCCTGGGCGAGCTGGGCACGGTGGAGCGATGATGGCCGGGATCAAATTGCCACTGCTTTCGATTATTCACATTCACCATTTAGCACGGCACTAATGGAAACCATTCACCCGCTGCATTATCGATCTCAGACAGACACGGCTGGGATAGGGATTCATTCGCTTTCGCGCTAGAAAATAGATGTTTCAGTAGTATCCCGCTGCTGGTTCGCTTTTGTTCGCTTTTGGTGTACGGAGAGCACTGTTATGCCACGACGTAACGAGGGATTTGTGCGGTAAATGAGGATTTGGTTGTAAGTCTTACGGTATTGGGTTGGTTTTGGAGCATCTAACTGCTAAAAGCATGCTCTGTACTATTTGAGCTAACACAAAGATGATTAATTTTGTACGAATACGACCAAACTTACAAGTTAAATATAAGTTTAAATGGAGATTACAATGATCCAAATGTATCGTATTGCGACAATGTATAAAAATGGATTGCATTCAAAAATAACTTCATGTCCTAAGGATTTATTTACATTGGACTCCTGGCTGGTATTATTGAATCCGTTCGTAGCGGCGGCGTACGTCCCGACACTCATTTTCCTAAAGTACTAGATCGTTGCTACAGTTATTCATCGCGGCGTTGTAGGACCGGGCGCAAGAAATGTGTTGCCATCCCTAGAATTTCATGTGAGCGCCGTACGTTCCCGCTACGAACGGATTCAATAATACCAGCCCCTATCTCGAAGCCGCTGCAATAGTCTCATGCCATCCTTTTCGTCTGTGGTACTTATATCGTGCGTTCGGATCTCATTTGAGCTTTGAACTCAAAACAACGACCGTTGTTTTGTGAATCTCTTGTAGAAATGTTTCAAAATTTACATGCTAACAAATTTCCACTGAAACTGCAGTAGTAATAACTTTTGTTTACTGTGGTGTAGGGGTGACTCACTCATATACACTCTTCTTCTTCTTTGACACAACAACCGTTGTCGGTCAAGGCATGCCTGTACCACTAGTGGGCTCGGCTTTCAGTGACTTATTGGTACCATAACCATAGCAGGATAGTCAGTCCTACGTATGGGGAACACGGTCTATTCGGGGCCTGATCCCATGACGGGCATGTTGTTAAGTCGTACGAGTTGACGACTGTACCACCAGACCGGCCAATTATCATTTACACTCACACCCAATATAACCCTACAAATCGGTAGTGCGTGTAAAATTGTCGCTCTCTCGTATGTGTGTGTGTGTGCCTCTGTCCGCACCCGCCTGCGCTTTGGTGTTTCTTTTTGTGCACAATCGATCGCTTTGCATCCGAAGCCCCTCCGATTATATGGCAAATAAATCTCGAGCGTCCGGAACTGGTGGGTGTCAAACCATCACACCATATTATATTCCCACTTGCCCCTCCCTCCTTTCGTCACTCCTTTCGCCGCCCCACACACTAACTCAAAACACCCACACGCATGTAAAAAGCCCACATATGTGTGTGCTTGGTTGGGAAGGATAATTCAACCGGAAAATGCGTGTGCGGCGACCCACTTTTCATGCAGCAGGGGTTTGTGCTGGGGAGCAATAAATTGGGGAAGAATCATTTTCCCACCGGGGCGCGCACAGCACTGGCTATTTGTTTTCCATATTCCGGGGTTTGCCGTGCGTGCGTGCATAATAAAAATTTATTCATTATTGAATATAAATATTAATTTCAATATTTAATTAACCCACATGCACAAATGGGTCTCTGCTGCCCCGTGACGGCCCAAACAAAAGGCTCGCACGCGAGTGCGCAACAACACGAGTACACAACACAATCGGGTACCAAATAGACACACCAAACATTATAACAAAGCACCGGCGACGACTCTCGCGACCCGGCATAACGCGAGGACCGGTTAATCAATTCACGAGTGTCGCGAGTTTGCTGCAGTGCAAAAAGTATGCAAAATACCGCCCGTGTTTGTGTGTGTGTGTGTGCCAGCATATGTTTCAATCGTACGGCGGCACGAGCAGCGAACGGAAATCGAAAAATACCAATCCACCAGCCGAGTTCCGCGACGTTCGGTTTTATTTACTCGATTAAGCGAACGAACGACTTTAAGGTGGGTGCGGGAGAAAAACGGAAAGACATTTTCACTATCTACCCCTTACCCTCGCGTCTCTTGACGAGGAGAGCGGGGTAGCCACTTGCCAAGCAAACAATGCGCCAGCAGTATAAAAACAAAAACGAAAAGAGGCACAGAAAGTGCCAGCAAACAGTTGTTCCGTTTGTCACGCGCTCACACAATCGAAGCCGAAGTTATAACCGGGCGAAATTAACATTTAAATAATTTAACAGGAAAAGACAAACCAACACACACACACACGTATACAATCAAGCACTCAATTGTCGATCCTTCCATACGTCCCTTTTTCGTCGCTGTTCGTGAGGCTTCCTGTGAGGCAAGTGGCGTGAAAAAGCCACCAATTGAATGGCGAGCAGAGGAAAAAAAAGGAAAACGCGAACGCGACCTCTTTTCCTTGACATCGGTAGCGGGCGGAGGGATTGCAAAGGAAACCATCTAACCTTCGCGTGATTACGTCGGTTTGATGGAGGGGGGGAGGACTCTCTGTGTCGAAGTATCGAAAGTCGACCGCCTTTACCGTAAACCGTTTGCACCACCGAGAGAGAGAGACGAGACGAGCGATAATGGGAAATATTTATAGCGCCATGACGCTCGCACCCTAGAAGTTGTGTGTGTGTGTGTGTATGTGCGTTTTCCCCCCGAGTCAAGCCGAAGCGGAGTTAAATATTA
>VTWG01014687.1:0-37038 GCA_008817895.1 Anopheles fontenillei | reverse complement strand
ATCAACAACTCGCTGAACATGTCAATAATATCATTGAAAACCCTGTATTAGTGGAGAGACTCCCAAGACTCATCTCCCCAGTTCGCCCGGAGATCGATGTCAGCGGCCTTTTTCGGGGTGACCATTATCGGGCGTCCTCCGCGGAAGCGATTCATTAGAAAGAGGTTAAACGCAACCTTTCGTCGCAACCAACAAAAGAGCCGCCACGCGATTCATAACCACCTTTTTACTGCAAAACGATGGCGTCGACGGCCTGTCTTCACATCACGAGATCACCTTTTCCCACAACGAGATTGATTGGGCTCTGTTCGGATTTTGGGGCTGGGAGGAAGGATGCGATAGGCGACTCGATTTCGCGAGCTGATTCCAAACAAAAATGGCTACTCGATAAAGGCAAGCGAGAGGAACAAAACAGATTGCACAGGCCTACTGCGACCTACTTCGCCTACTTCGGGGAAGACGCTCGCAGGAGAAACCTTACCGAAAAAGAACAAACAGAGGCGCCGCTGCCAATGGGAGGCGCGAGGAGGCCAACCGAGATACAAAAAGATGATTGAGCCGCCCATCTTTTAGGCGGGGTCCCTGTCGCTTGCAAACAAGATGTGCCCGCCCCGTCCGACACAATCGTTCGCTGGGTGGAAATTTAGGCGGCTGAAAGGGGTAAAGTACAGGCTGATCTTTTGATAAGACGGCCCCTGCCCTTGGAACACTTTCACCGAATCTAGGCGCCGCAAGAAGGATGGTCGATTGGCGGCGCGATCGTGATGATGATTTGCGCGAATCGTGTGTTTTTTTTTGTTCATAAACTTCACCGCAAATAGAGCACTGATTCATTGTCGAGCGGTTTAAAGAGGGCAGGAATTATTGGAAACTGTTCCCCACCAACCCCTAAAGGATGACGCCCGATGAGGTAGACGACCCAATCCTGCCAGACCTGGCAGAGCAAAAACCTGCGCGAACCTATTTACCTCATTACGAACGGTTCAAACGTGTCGGTGATCGTTCGAGCACTTTGACATTTCCTTTCTGACAAGCCAAAACGCTCCTCGGCGGCGCGGCTCCGGTTGGACTCCGGTTGACCCGTTTCCGCGGACGAGAGAACTGGCTTCCGACCGGTACCAGCCAGCCAGGCCTATCCAGCCAACCAGATCAGCTCAGCTTGGTAGATTATTCAGGGCACGTTGCAGGCTCGACCCACGGCGGCCCGGGTTAGTTGGCCGCCCGCCGCACGTGGTGGGCCACCACCACTGCTATAGCTACCGGTCGGTACGTACGCCAGGGCAGGAACGACTCAATTAGTAACATTAACCTATATCTGCAGCTGTGTGGTGTTGTGTGCGCGTGTGCATTTGCGAACGGCGGTGGCAAGCAAAACTGGGCAAGAGCGTGGACCGACTCCCTCCAACATCTCATCTCGCTTCTCTGTCTTAGAGGAGCTTAGCAGGGGCAACACAGGCAACACCAAAAAGATGCTATTCATTTCCTTCCCGTTCAATGCAATGGAGTTGCGTTCGTGTGAGTTGCTCCAGCGCGTTTCCAGAAGATGCAGCATAGCTCCTTGGTGGCCACAGGTTAAAGGTTCACCCGGCTCGGGACGGGCATTAGCACCCAAACCGTAGGCACAGCTCCGACGTGGAAATTGAGGTTGAGAGTGCATCTCATTAGACTACCCGTCGACCAGCACCCTCTTGGAGTGGCCTTTCCCCTTGCCTTCCCTCCGTGCTCTAGTGACGAAACCATTAATCAACGTGTCTACAGCAACAAGCAGGCCGAGCAGAGGGTGAAGCAGAGTGAACATTTTCCCAGCCTCGTCGTTTGAAAATCGACGTTTTGAAAGGTCCCCCCCCCACGTCACACACGAAGATGCTTCCCGCCTGAAGGCTCGTCGTCGCAGAGGGGGTATTGGGTACTCATGTCCACGGGGAACAATTCGCTCCAAAAAGATCAAAGCGCCCACACCACGAATTCGGTATTGTGCCTTCGCAAAAGCCCAATGGAAGTGATCGTGGGTCGTGTCGTCGCAGTACATTATTTATATTCCCATTGTGGGAGAGATTTCAATGCACTCGACTCGCGCGCTCTGGGAAAGGATCCCCTAAGGGCGCACCGAAATTGGTCCATTTCGGAAGCATTCTTGGGGGGGGCGAGCGCGGCGGAGCGGGAGGGCCTGCTGTCGTGCTGTCCATCATTCTTAGCAAATGAATGCACCATCCAGGAGATATTGCATCTGGAAACGTGGTATCTGCAATTGCAATGGTTGCATCTCTACCTCCGCTCCGGTGGCATTTACTTTATGCACTTTCCCGGACGCCTGCTGCATTGTTTTGGCGCTTCTCTCCGCCTTTCTTTCCGATGCATTGTTCTGCTGGGTGCATATATTTCAGACCCGGCTCGCCCGAGCACGTTCGTGGGAGGTCCCTGCTGGCGCTGTAACAATCGAATGCTAATTATGCCCGATCGCGGCGGCGGCGGCCCTTCGAGAGAATGCTACCGTTTGTCTAACTTG
The DNA here is from genome assembly GCA_008817895.1 of Anopheles fontenillei. Taxonomy (NCBI): domain Eukaryota; kingdom Metazoa; phylum Arthropoda; class Insecta; order Diptera; family Culicidae; genus Anopheles; species Anopheles fontenillei. The sequence continues at coordinate 34,532 of VTWG01014687.1, read as the reverse complement.
TGGACTAACTTCACACCAGCACCAGCAGCAGCAGCAGCAGCAGTTTGGAGAACCAGCTGTTGGTTGGAGTTTGTGAGAGTGGAACGATTGTTGCGTAGATTTATTGAACCATCACCATGCGCCGTGGTTGGTGGAGTCTTTTGGGCGATCGTACGTACGGATGGATCATTGCACTCAGCCGTCGTAGGCTGTATGCTAAATGATGTCTGTTTTAACGACTTTCTCGCCGATGAAGCAACATGAACATGGGAGGGGAAGTGCATAAAAAAAAGGAAAGATGTACCAACAGTAGCAAAAAACAAAGCCGTAAATAAAGCACATAACAACGCCATGAATGGATCTTGGGCCAGCGTTTGTTACGTGTAGCTAGTTTATTATAACCGCGTGAGTAAGTAACCAAGACAAGGCGGGCTTTGACCTGGCGTTGGACTCGGCAAAAAGCTCTCGTAAATCAACCCCCTCCCCAAGCAGCGCAAGCGTGTAAAACTGCCAAATTTATAAAATTCGGCTGTCATTGGAGATTGGACATGGAGGCCGGAGATTGGAAGGCGAAACCCGCATCCAGCGCGCAAACGAGCTGAAGAAGGCCTCAAAAGTCGGGTGTGCGGTACCGGGCTGTGTGATTTAATTACAAACCCAAAAAGCGGAAGCCACGCAAGGTTTATACATAATGCAACGAGTATACACCCTCCGACACGTCAACGCAGGCGCGCCTTACGCACGTCCAACAGTGTCTTACGTCAACGAACTGGGTCCGATCGTCGCCGCCAGGCTACCGTGACTCTAATGACGATAATAACGATCATTTTGAAACCACCAGAACACTCCGGGGGGACCCGGACCCCAAACAGCATGCTTGTTGTTACCTGATTCGCTTTCTATCGTCATCACTTTGTCTTCTACCCAACCACCGCGAGGTATTAACCTGCGGGAAGGTGGTAGCATCCGACCCAATTCGTCTAACAAAGCGGACACCCCTCGGCACTGCATTACGTTTGAACCGATGGGCAACAAACTGTAACTGTGCATCTCCCGTGTGCTTGCAGCAGACCTCCAGGGTGGTATAGGTAGGGTCATTAACGTTGCGCGAGCCCAACAAGAGGATGTTCTGTTCTGCCCTTTCTACCCGTTGCAGAGCATAGTTTTAGCATGCACAATTACTTCCACCTCCCTCCTCGTGCTTGGCGTGCCGTTTCGCGTCGTTTACTGTGCGATCTCTGAGCTCCGCGATATGATAAGAGACGAACGGATGGAGATCTCTCGCGCACAGAATCAGCAGACGATGACTAGCAGCGAGGGAGTGCAGAGTGCTCGCGATAATACAATTACATGCAGAGATTACCATCCATGCATCCAACAGTCTGTGACGCGATCTTCATTGCTGTGGAGAGATCATTCTCAGCAGATCTGGGTAAACGACGCGTCAACCTCATTTACTGTGCGCGTAGGATGGTTGATGGCTCCAAAACCAACAAACACGACGGCGTTGGATTGTTTTTTTGTTTTTGGGGTATAATGCTGCTAATGCACAGCTCTCATTTATTCATACTTTTCTGTTTGTTTCCACTTTCCACCCAAGAGTTGTCATCAAGCTCGCTCTTTCTCGGTTAAGCCTGGAGCGGAGGCCACTCTGTCGCACAGAATACACTTTTACCACCTTGGCCCCAGTTCTGGAGACTCCCTCCGCCTGAACTGATCTCAATTTTAACGACCACTGTTCCAATTTCCCAGTATCCCATCCACACACACACATACACTTTCCCTATGCTCCTTCTACAATGTCCAGTCGAGCGCACCCTGCTGGCCGCCGGAACACGTGCGTGAAAACGAAGCGAAAGGCGCGGCGTGTGGTGGAGTGTTGCCTTGCCTTGCTGCGACTGCTATAATTAATTGATGTATTATGTATGGCCGTGGCCGTGTCGTACACGCCTTTGCCTTAGCCACGGTCAGGGCCACAGAGCCTCGTGCATCTCCCTCCCCCCGAAGGATAAACCATTGCTTCAAGCAGGTCAATCACACACAGCGACGACGAGACCCTTTTCACTCTCTTTCTTCCGCTCTCGAGTGGAGCACCGGAGCCAAAAACTGGTTTGATGGAAATGGTGGACCAACCAACCTTACACGGGCAACGCTGCAGCAGCAATCCGATATGCGATGGCGTGTAAATTATTATTTTATTCCAACCCATGTTTTACCAACCACGCGAAGGCGCATTTGCTGGAGCTTTTTGGACGGCGGACGGCCGCTCTCTGTCCTTTTCGCCGAGTTTGCATGTCACATCCAGCTCGTGACAGACCTGCGCGAGAGCGCAAGTAATGGCGAACCTGCGCCAATACGATTAGAGCCGATGGGTTTTCCGATTGGAAGAACGACGCGTTTGTCACAAGTCACAACAGACTTTGCATGTGTGCATCGCGCGCCACTGGGCCAATACGATCGTAGATCCACAGACCACAGAGTGCAGTACTGGAAGTGTACGTGTGTTTGTGTGTGTGTGTGGAGCTGCTTTCCAGTTCTGCCAACCAGTTCCAGACTTTCCAGGACTATAATCCCCGATCTCGTCTTTTTTCGCCTGCTGGCTGTTTCTCTGTTGAATTTTAATTAAACTTCATTCTTTTAAGCGAAAAGAGGAGTAAGAGAGACAATCCCACCCCTGTGAGACTTTGCGATCTTTATGGGCGGAAAAACAAACGCATGCTTCCCCCCCCCCCNCCCTCCCCCCCCCCCCATCATCATGCATGCGATCACCCCGATATCTGCCGTGCACAGCCAGCCGCGCCAAACGTCACCGGACAGCATAATGGATGGTAATGGATGCGTATTCCCGTGCCCGTAATCGAATCAGGCAATGTCTGTGCGCGTGTGGAAGGGAGGAACACCCGGGACCTGGCATACGTTCGTGGTATTTTACGAAACGGTTACTCGCGAGTGATACGATCAGGATGACACACTCCCCGGACACTCCTTTGCTGCCGCTTTGAAACCGCTCGCTCGGACAACCGCTCGCCCGGATGATATCTCTATTTTTCCGGTTCTGTAGAAACGAGGTTTCCTGTAAATCATGACCGCCACACACGACAGTGGGACTCGCTCTGCTGGTTTTCGGACAGTGGACGCTAACTCCGTAACGTTGGCATGGGACGTTTGGGGGAAAAAAGGGGATCCGATATACTTTCTACCATTTTTAAAATTATGTCGCACTGATCAGTTCTAATTCCCCACAACAATCTCGCTTTCAAACCCGGTTGGAGCAGATCTATTCTTTCGTTTTTGGGACACAAATTCACACAGTGCACGACTGCGAGTGTCGGTTACAAATCTAGCCCTCTGTCAAACTGTCTTTCCAGCTGTCAGATTCGGAACATGAGATATTCAGTCCGTATCAAGCCATTACTCAACCGTATACACCTTGAACGATCGCTCGAATGTTCTCACTCAGTGGCCCTCAGTGCTTTCTCAAACGATGGGAGAAAATAGTCCGACAGCATGAGCCGTTGAGGTTGGAGCATTAATCCGAAACCTTACCCAAGCTTCACACGGACCGAGGAGCGGACGAGAAGGAGCAAATTTGAAACGGCCTCACAACGAAACACGATGTTGAGTTTTTTCAGTTCCGGTCGATGGCTAGAACACCTCCGCCGTGTGCAGCCGTGTGTTCTTAACCTTCTGCTTGCTGATCGCGCTTCTCCTTCAAACGTAACAAATGTTCTTCGGATGTCGGCCCCGTCGAGCTCGGTTGGTTGGGCTCGAGGAAAAACTGGAAAAACAACAACAACATGCCAGCGATTGAGGAGAACACCAAACCTTCAATCAAAGAACGCAATCCTCCCTCCTCTCACGGCCATATGTGGTGGATGATGTTGGCGGCTGTGGCGTAACACAATTATGCTCGCCAAAGTTTATTGCTTCACCGCAGCAGAGCGGCGTCTGTGGCGCGCGTGAGCATCGCAACTGACCGTGCATGATCCGTGGCATTTGGTGGGGGGGGGGGGGGGGGGGGGGGGGGGGGGGGGGGGGGGGGGGGGGGGGGGGGGGGGGGGGGGGGGGGGGGGGGGGGGGGGGGGGGGGGGGGGGGGGGGGGGGGGGGGGGGGGGGGGGGGGGGGGGGGGGGGGGGGGGGGGGGGGGGGGGGGGGGGGTTGGGGAGGTGGTTCTGCTTGCGCCAAAAACCACCCACCTTTGCCAGTATAATAAGAAAAAAAGAACGCAGAGGGGAAACAGAGGAATAGAAGAGAGTTCATTGAATTTCGCGAGGGTTTATGCATTTCCCAAAGAGTTGTGTGCGCTTTGTTTGACATGTCTCTGTCTGTGTGTGCCAATGGGTGGTTGGCAAGATTTTCACACCCGATTCATCCGTGTTTTTCCAGTACCCCCTCCATCCCCTCGGCATTCAGTCAGTCCGTCAGTCAGTGCCATTGCCATCTGCTGTGGTCGAGTGCTTTCGAGAGCATGCTTCAGCACCTACTCCACTCCAGCTGTTGGGGGGTGCTGCTGCTGCGGCTGTTGTTCTGCTTTATGTGCTCACCGAGGATTTACCGACCATGGAGATCGGTGAAGTGATCGTATCGCTTCAAATTACACGATGAAAAGCGAAACCTAGCACAGAATAGCTGCTGCGCGGGCAACCGACGCCGGTAATGAGTCCCCGCGGGTAGCGCAGGTTTTCCCGGGACGCGGCGGCGGCGGCGGTGGCTCGTCTTGCTCGTTTTATGATCGGTTAAACGTGATGTGCCGGTGCGCCATCATGAGCACTTCATCACCGCCGTCCGCCAAGATCGGCAATCGTTCTGCGGAAATGAAGAACAGCGAAACGATCACGCGTACGCTACCCTGGACGTTAGGATTGATCCGATCCGATGTGATCTTTTGCTCGTTTAGTAGCAGATCGGACGAAACAGACATAAGAAAAGTACACGCAAGAGACAGCAACTTCCGGCACACGGTGCAGGCAGCAAACGCCTGGCATCAATTACTGGGAGGCGGAGGCCATATCGTTTCATTTCCACTGGGCGGTTCTCTCACCATTTGAAACCACACAACCCTCCCCCCCAAGTTCTTCGCACGTTCGTTGACCCAAACACGCGAAAATATATGCCACAAGTTATTGAACTGCCCCGAAATGATTGCCCGAAACCAATAACCAACACAATTTCCATATCTTACAGCCTCTGTTTCTCTCTCTGCTGTGTTTAACTACCTCCCTCTTGTGTGTGTGGTCACCACACATTTGCATATCTTCGAATGGGCTGGACAGAAGCGCACAGAATGCGGGTCGCTAGATAAACGCTTCGACGGTGTGGTGGTGGTGTCTTTCGCACAAACGGCAGCCTGGGAGAAGAGAACATAAATCGCGCGTCGCTTTTAAAGGCTTAAACGCGGCCACCGCCAGGAAATAGGTCTTCGTCAGTAAACAACCACACACACACGCACACAGAAACCTATCTCGAACCAATCATATTTGGCTCCACCAGCTTCCCACCCAACTCGCATCGATCGGGACAGGTTCGTCACTCACATGTGGACTCCCATTTCCCATCACTGGCTGACTGGGGCTTCGGGAGCAGCGGACTCGGGAGCGAGGTAAACGATTTCAAAAGATGAGAAAATGAGGCCCCATTAGTGGAGATTTTCGATCAAAACGTGCCAAAAACAGTGTGTGCGAAGGAAGCGAATACCGGTCCGGGCTGGTAGGGAAAGAAGCGTTTGCCCCGAACTCACGATCACCGTCTTCAGAGAACCGGTACCACACCACACATTCCCGTCCAAATTTTAGAGTTGGTATTACCTGGGCGAGGGGTGGTTTTTGGTATTGGTTTTAATTATAACAGCAAAATACCATTCTCATCGGACGGTCGATCGATCCCATCAATAAAGAAGCGAGGCGAAGAGGGTGCCGATGTGCGATCGGGCATGAAAAGGAAACGACTCATCGGCGGCAAGTACTTTGGCCCCCCCAACGAAAAAGGTACCGAGCAACGAAAATTGCACCATTTAACGTACCAGGGCAATGATCGGTAGTAGAACCGTGTAGTCGAAAAAAGAAACCAGACTGCGACATTAAAGATCGATAGCCGTAGCCGACGTTTACGCTTAACGACTCTTGTCTGCTGCGGGAAGGTGAACGATTAGATGATTCCTCCGCCCGCTTTGTATCGCGTCCGAGGAAGTGAATCGCCGAATTGGTCAGGCGAGGTCTTCCACAGTCGTGTCCAGCCGTGTCCCGCACAGTGGAGGGATAGGTGGTACACGGTGGCCATGAAGGACGTTGATTAACCGAAAAATTGAACTACAATTCGTGCTGCAGAAGGGAATGCTTTTACCGTCACGCCTTTCTCCACAGTGTTTATCCTTGCTTTCTTACACTTTGGAGTTGAAAACAAACCCCCTCGAATGGTGGCGGTACAGAACCGTCACATGATGAGCTCATTGTGTCGCACACACACACACACCTTTCACGCCATTACGAGTACCGCGAGAGAGAGAGAGCGAGAGACTGTGCAAACTGTAGGTGCTTTGTGTACTACTGATTGCTTTCTTTGTGGGTCACCTTAAAACCACAGCGAAAGGGGTTGTCATTTTCACTAAGCCCAACGACCATTAGTGTGTGTGTGTCACGTTTGGAGAGTTTCGGTGCAAATTTGCCATTTGCCAGATGAGAACCAAATCGTCAGTTCAATAAACACGACGACGAGCGCAACACTTCCCTGACCTGGATCGTGTTTCCTACAACGAACTAAGTCGACAGCTTCCCAAGAAGTACCAGATAAATCAAACATCATTACGGGTAAAGTAAACAGGGCAAACACACACGGCCCTGTTGCATCGGTTTCAGCAAATGCAGCTGCCATCCATCATGAAACCAAACAGACGGACTGCGAATGTGGAGGGGCCGGACAGTCCACACACAGGTTTGCAATTAGAAACGACACCCTGCCAGTGACGGCCGGTGGACTAATAACTGTAATCTGTCACACTTACCCCCGCCCTGAGAGTGTTTGTGCAGTTTGTCGCCTTCGTCCACTTGTCCCCGCCCAACACACCAAACAAGACTTGGGCCTTGGGCCGCTTCTCCAATGCACGGAAAGAAACGCACGAAAGACGCACCACTGCACATCAGGTGACGTCGTGCACCGGCTAATTGCGGATAATTGAGTTTGTTCCAGCCGGGACGGGGTTGGAAACATTGGTGCGTTGCGCAATGGCGCTATTGTAACATACTTTCCCCTTCCTCCCACAACTCCCTCCCTCTGCTTCCTTAACATCCCATTGTGTGCTACAAATAGTTCGAATCACAACCAGCGCCACCAACACCACAACCAAAGATTTCCCATTTTCCGCCCCGTCGTAGGTGCCCGGCGAGATCGCACGACAAAAAGGGAACCACCGTGGTGAAGCCAACCTTCTCAAGTGTGGTTACACGATCGTGATCTTGTGTGTGCTGCTTTTCTTCCGCCCTTTCTCGCGGGCGATGGAAAGGGCGAAGAATTCAATTTGCCTCATGCGTGTCGAATGCCATACAGCGTGTGTGTGTGTGTGTGACGGTAACTTGGATACCGTTGCATGCCAGGAGTCATCCATCCCACTCCGGTTGAAGGGTGTGTGTGTGTGTCAGTAGTTTGGTGGCAAAGAACGAAGTACTTAAAAAGATAAAACACGCGCATGCTTTCGCGGCAAGATAACACCACGCGAGTTGGGCTTTTCAAACTAACTGTCCCACACACACACACACAGTACAGCCTGCATGCAAAAAAGGGCACCAAACTGTGCCGGGAGGGAGCAGCGATTGGGAGCGTCCGTGTTAAATTGCCATCAGCCAAAAGGTCCAGAGATGGTGACCGCTTCTCGGCCCCGGTTCCGTTGCTAATCTGTGAGCCTTCCCCTTCACTCTGCAGGCAGTGGAACAAGTTTCTGCACATGACGGTCACCACTCCCCCACAACGGGCATGATGTTTATGAGTTAGACGAGGAGAGGCAGCCCCCATTCTATCTCAACCATAACCGTTCTTTGGCAGCTTTAGGGCAAAGGAACCATTTCTCTCGCGAGAAACGCCACATCGGCACGCACGGTTTGATTTCAAATGCATAACGATGCTCTTTTTCCAAATGTAAATGTTCATCGGGCAATTAGACACATTCTTCAGGCAAAAAGCCCTACTTCAGAAGCCACCAAGAGTGCCAAGTGCAAAGCTTTGTGTCGCTGCGCTGTGCGATGGTAATCATTATTGTTCTGTCCTCCACTCATCTCAAACCACAACTACACAGCTACTAACGGGTGGGGTGGCTTTTGTGTTCTGCGTGCCATGCCACCACCATAACCAACCCCCCGCGGTCGTTGACTGAATCAGAACCATGGGCCCATAAGCAAACATGTACCTGCCATGCACAATCACACCATCATTAGCCCGGTGCGTACGGGATATGTGTGTGCTGCGCACGGTAGAGAGCAACTTGCGCATAATTGCGGTTACGCAACCGCAAACGGCATGTAAATGCATCATCAACCACCAGCAGCAGCATGGCGACGGAGCGTCGGATGAAACGTTCTCTCGCTTGCGCAGCCGTTCGCGCAAACAGTACCGCAAAGCTCTCGGAAGTAATAATAACGTGCACGGTGCGGCGCGACACCGTCCCGCAGGTCACGACACAACGGGCAATTTGTGCAAAAAAGGGAACTGTCAGAATGAGACTCCGCAACGCAACGAAAGCTAATTTGCGTAACCCATCCCAACCCTTGCCGCCCCGAACACAACCGGAATGACCACTTTAAAGCAACGCAAGCGGCGGTAGGAGAAAAACAAGACATCTTTGCCACCGCCACCACACGTTGTTTGGTTACGGCACTTGCAATTTACGGCAAATTTGGCAAGACAAATCATCATCCCAGCAGCACGCTACCGTACCAGCCCTACTCTCCTATCTCTCCCCTTCTCTCTCTTTACAACACAGGGAAGCTAATGAACACAACACAATGCTCTACTACAATGCCCCTTTCCCAATGGCGCACCCTTTGCCTCAGTTTTTTGGGGACGGCGGGCTGGCGGGCGGAATCTGCACGAGTTTTCATTAGACCGGCCCGGGAGGGTAAAAGGGTACACACAAACGCAAACACGTTAAAGCTTCTGTTACTGTGTACGTGTACGCTTCTATTATTCCCTACCAAACAAGACCTATTTTGCGTAATTACTAACCCAAATCTAGCCGCCGCCGTTGCTCTCCCGATTGCGTATTTCCACAACGCGCACGCGAGAGGAGCATGTGCAATCATCAGCAGCAATCGGAGGCTGGAAAATACACAGTTGGAACGGAGTAGGAAAAGATCATTCCCTGTTGGCGGGGAGAGGAGGGTATAGCGAAAAGAAAATTACAAAATCAGACGCACGCGCGAATTGCCTTTTTGACCAGCTGTGATGTGAGAGAGAGAGAGAGAGACGGAGCCAAAGGGAGCTTTTGATTGAGCAGGAATAGCTACCGATCGATCGATCACAGGTGGTGTCTTGAGTGGGCATAAAAAATCAGCATAAAGTGCTCATTTAAATGAACAACAACCCTTCGGAAACGTTTCGTGGAATGGCAAGAATCGTTCTGAGCACCATCCGTGCGCTCGGGTCGCTTGATCGGCGAACCGTTAGAAGAAGATCGAGAGCCACACAACCCCACGGCAACAGTGTTCTGTTCTCCCGCTTGATCGTGATTGTTTATCTGCGCTCGGGTTTTGGGTAATTAAACGGCGTGTGAAACAGTTCCCCTTTAGTCCCGTTGGTATTAAAACACGCCACCAAACCCCTGCCGGCCCTTTTGGTTGCTGCAACAATGTGCTTCTTTGCCCGTCTTTCGCCAGCCTCCCAATTTGGAGGTTTTCTTTTACACTTGGCTTCAAACACTGGAGCACTGATGAAAATTGAATTTGGGAAACAAAACCAAACCTGGGCATGGGCCCAAAAGCATCCCACAACTAGTGCAATCCGTTAGCGACCGAGGCGGGGGGGGGGGATGTGATGTGAGAAGGTGTGTATAATTACGACAAATTATTTCTTCCTACCACAGCACCACAGCGCGAGCGCCACCCGAGATGCGCGCCGAGATCTAACTAACTGTGAACCGAGAACGGAAGGGAATGGACACGTAATACGCGCAGCAGCGTACCGCATTCCAGATTAAATGGGGAGTGTGTGGGCTTCACGGCTTGTTTTGGGATCCATCCATTGGTGGATCCGCGGACCGTTCACAACGAGGTCGGTTCTTTTTTTTTTTGGCAGCGCACATTACGTGAGCAATGAATTTAGAGCTTTTGCGGTGCGTCAATGCAACACCAAGATAGGGAAAAAATGCCCACAAAATGTAAAACAGCAAAAGCCAGATAGAGCGTCGATTTTTTAAGCAAATCTTTTCACCATCCCCAACCCCTTTTCGTCCTGCTTTTCTACGCATAGAGCATTACCATTCCACCCCATGGGAGGAGATTTTAATGCAGTCAGGTGTGAAGTTTTGATTGATTCATTTTCCTTCATTCATTTTCATGCAGGCAGATGCACAGTCGAATGAACAACACACGTCTTGGGACGATCGGTCGGAGCGCTGAAGATGGTAAATTTCCATACCCCAAATCATCGATTTGCATTTCATTCCGGAAGACTTTTCCTCGGGCGTTTGGTACATCTTGGTGGACTTTCTTCCGATTAGCATTTGCACTTTTTGATGTTACACATACGCACCGACACGCTTCGGTAAGAATTTTGCGTGAATCCAGTGGAAAAGCAGCCCTCAATGCACCCACTCCCTATTCCTATTCCCACTCGCTCACACTCACTCTGTCGCTCTTAAAGCTGGAGAGAATATCTAATTTGAATTAATTTTTCCTATCATAATTGCCGCTCTGCTTAAAACCAATCCCAGCGGGCGTAATTCATGCACACCATGGTGTGGGGCACGGGTGGTACCGGGTGGAAAAGGCACACAGATCCGTTTTCCGTGTCCGCCATCTAACGGAGGTTGCTGGCGATGCTTCAAGCGAGTAGAATTTTTCCCCAAAGCAAAAGGCCATCGCCATTGTGAAAGACTAATGACGATGCATTCCAACCCATCAGCCCCCGGCCGGGAAGGCCAGCATAAAAGGCTGAGAACATTTCACCCGGACGCAGCTGGGAAACAAAGCGGAAACACAAAAGGAAGAGGCAAAGGTCGTCCGAGAATAATGGGACCAAAAACAAACTCCCCCCCACCGAAAGAGGTCCGCCCGATCCGATTAATTCCACGCACCCCCAAAACCGACCGGACCGGAAGGAAAGAAGAACTATTCTCTACTCTCCACCCCCCGCCCCCTTGGCTACGTGTGCATTAGCGCATTGTTGTCCGCTAATTGTGACACTGAGCGACGACGCGACACACAATGGCAATGGTCAGAATTTTATGTAATGAGTTGGCTAGGAAGCGACACGCTCCGCTTTTGAGGTCATTCGCAACGGCCAGAAAGAATCTTTCTGTAAATGATACCGCGGTGTCCTCCGGGCGGGCGATTAAAGTGAGAGATAGGTTTGAAATTTATTTAAAAGTTAAGCGAAACATTCTCCTGAAACGCCCCAAACCTTTGTCACAATCCGTTATTTCAGATCCCTTTCTGGCTGGGAAAATTGGAAAATGAATCTGTTTGATACGTAATAACCATTTCCTATTACATTTGCCCGATCTTCCCTTAATCATCATCCCAAAAGATGAGCTTAATGGAAAATCACAATCATTAGATCCCTTTTTTTTATTTGGTTCGGACATGATTATACCGTATCGAGCAGCGAATTACTTGCCTCATATGGATAGGTTGGCTTTTACCTCGAGCCCCAAATTAAAAGCTTTGCATTTCCACTCTCCATACCCCGCACACCCCTTTCGTGTTTGCCCTCGATCATAATAGCGCAAAGTAGCTAATGATGCACCGTAGATTCATTCCACACAACAAGGTATTGTGCGCTAATCGAAAAAAATGCTTCATATGAACTCCAACATTTTCAAGGGCTTCCCCCTCTGACACAATGGAGCACCCAGAATATAAAGAGAAACCGTACTGATCTGCTGAAGAGCTAAATTGAGGTTAGGTACTTACCGAAACCTTGAGAGTCCTCTTGACCGGAAACGGTTGCCCGAGTTGCTAGCAATGCCAGAGCGGCCAGCATTAGGCTGACTGCCGCCGAACTCGCCGTGGTGCTGCTGCGTCGATGCTTGCTCCGCTGCTTCCTGTCGATGCTCTGCCACTTCGCGTAGAACAACATTTTGGGGCTCAATACACACACAACTTCACTAACAAAACACTTCTCTGTACTCCCGAGCGATCTGTGTCAATGGACGACTGGCGGTAGAGGGTGCGTCGTGTTTTGAGAAGTGATTGCACTTTAACTCCCCCAGCGGGACACACACACACTTGTCTTGTCTAGCTGGTCCTGTTTAGATCGCTGCCGTTGATGCTGTACTGATGCTGCCCATCGCAATGTGGTCGCAACGTGACGAGATTCTTGTCTAACGGGTCAAGTGCAGATATACCGGCCGCAACTTCACAAACACGCAACGAGTCAACAAACCACACACAAACACCGACACACACACACTGCACTCGATCTAGTTCAATGGACTCGATTATGATCCGCATCGACTGGACACACCGATTTTCATACCTTTTCTTTGCGATCTCGATGCCTCAAAACAAAAGAACGAATCAACACACACACACAAGAGGGGGGGAGGGGGACTTTTCTATTCTAGCGCTTCACACATAATCACACGACACATACACTGGAGCCACCGCACGCTTGCTTCCGTTTTGCGCTCCCAAACGAACTGCTTCCACGCGGGCGTCCGAACGAACAGAACACAAACGACTTCAACGGTGGTATACGCAACGAACCCCAAAGATGGGAACAGAACAAGCGACCGGTAATCAGTAATCGAACTGTTCCACTTCTTCGCCCGCTTTGCTTCGCGTCTTCGCGTACCTCTAACGTTCAAGCACTGCCTCGCGGTGCAGAATTGACCGTAAGGAAAGAAAACCAACCCAGCGAAAGGGAGACGATTTCCATGGATCAAGAAGCACCTCTTCTGCTGCTCCGAAAGGCCCCCGGGGGTGTATCGGGATCTTCGGGGTGGCACAACTGATACACCGCGCCACTCCAACCAAGAACACTGGCCAGGAAAGGCTGTCAGCAAACAAATTGCTCCCGTCGTTCGTTCGCCCGATGCTGCTGATGCGCTGCGTTGGTGGTTGGCGTTCTCTCCTGGTCGCTGTCGCCTGGCCTGTGTAGCGCGTGACTTTGACTCGCCCGGTGAACAAACGCGACCGAACACGAGACGACCTAGGAGAAGCAGCGCGAGAGCCGTTGGGGCTGTGTAGTCCGGCTGTCGGCAGCAGTTTTCAGCGATCGAAGCGAACTGTACGGGAACCGTTCGAACGAACGCTCATATTGCAACTAACTCGCGCAGCTGCGCAGACCTCGCGTGTAGACCACGGGCGTGAGTGCGCGCGCGCGCGCGCGAGCGCACCCATCAGGTTCACTTCCGTCGAGAGTTGCGTGCGCGTTTTTCTCCGTTTTCTCACTTTTCCACACAGTGCGCCAGTGCGGGGCCATTTTCTCCCGCTCTTGCTCAAATCTGTTTTGTTCTTTCATTCGCTTCTCTCCGCTTTCCGTTCAGTTTTCTCTCATATCTCATACGTTTGCATCGTTTGTACCTTTTGCTGCATGTTTTTCATAGTTTGTTTTCATCTCTGCTTTCATGTTAAGCACTTCCATTTGGCGTTATTGAAAGTTTTTCTGCCCCAAAAGTGCACGGCGCCCTTGGCTCTACACTGCAGTAAGTTATATTAATTGAAACAGTTAATAATTAAAAAAAAACATTACGCACTTCCTCCATTAAATATGACCACCTTATTGACAAACAATCGCTCGCAAATCACAACCAATGTAAAAGGCATTTTTCCACCCCGTAAAGACTACTAATGGCAGAATGGCTTTTCTGTTTCCTTTTACGCAATCGGGCTCACTCACTCGTGGCGGACCAGCAGCAGCGGAGGGAGCGCGGAATTGATCCTCCAACCATCATAGAAGATACGCTTCTAAGCTGATGGGCGTTCATTCCCTGCTGCGGTGGTCAATGTTATTCTTGTTGCTCTGTCCAGTGTCTGTTTGCTTTGATTGATATGATATTAACCCTGGTGCCCTCATCCCGCCTTCATCGTATCATCTTCAGCTCGGGCGATCGGGCGGATCGATTACAGCGTGATTGCTGTAAGATATTCTTTGTGCCCTAAGTGCACCCAGTCAACTGTTGGCAGTACGGAGAGAGAAAGATACAATAAAGAAGCGCAAACGATGGGTCAAGGTATTTACAATGCGAGCAATTTTCTTCAAAAGAAAATCACTCAAGAGTCATCTCGCTTGTATAAAACCGAGAGAAAATGTTTTAATAAATATTGTATGAATACTTTCCAGCGATAAGCAAAGAAAGGCGTATTATTTATCACACCGAGAGCTACATTATACATCGTTTTGACAACTTTTGAGGGATATTTACACAAATGTGTTGCCCAAAAAAAACAGCACCAAGTGAAGGTGAAACTTTCATTTTTTCCACCTTTTGCGATACCAATAAATATTGCATTCACCACCAATCCGATGGCAGAGCTCCACCACACCATACCGAAGCAGCATCAAAGGCACAAGCGTAACATTAAATAGAACGTAAAATTTAATTAATCCATCATATTGCAATTTTCTGCAGCCCTATCTGCGGCAACCACCCTCACCAACAGCTTGGAGCTTGGAGCTTTCCCTTAGCAGTGATTCGAACCCACCCACCCGCCCAACTCGACGATAGTGTTCAATGCAAACCCAGGACGGATGATAGTAAGGAAAGTAAATACCCCAAAGGCGTTTTCCACAACACACCAGCGCCCGTTTAACAGACGCCATACTATTAGACATTTTTCACGCTAGATTGCTCCGGTGCACACGAGTGTATTTAGTATTTGTTTTCATTTACCTCGCGCGATACAAAAAAGGAGAAAACAACACCGATGGACAATATCCGGAAACTTATTTCCTCTCCTTTTGCTTATGGTAAAGCGCGAACATTTCAATTAATATTGCTTCTTCTCTCAAAAGCAATGAAAATGCTGTCCCGTCCTTGTCGTTTTAGACAGAGAATAAACACACTTCTGACCCACTTCATGAAGTGATGTCATAATTATCCACACGATCATGCCTTTTGTTGGTTTTGTACTGATCGTGAGTAATTTCACTTGCTCCACCGTTCCCATACATCGTTATTTTTACGACACGAAATATGTATCTTTTCTTTCCCCATCGCTGAAGGACACCAAATATTGGAAATCGAATCTCCCAAGCCATTTGCAAAAGCGGCAGTGGTGCGGCGGAAAATTGTTCTCACATGGTCAACTCCCCCCCACCACTGCCACGGTCAATTTTCAGCGTAATTTAGGCATTATGTATGCCCAACGCGGTGCTACGCCAACACGATCCCACCAGCGTTTCGGGCAGCGGCGGCGGTTTGATCGATTTTCACTTTCGACAAACCCTCTCATTCACTTTTACCACCCCGCCATCGTTCCACGGTACCTCCCGGGGACCGCTCCGAATTGCCGAAATTGATCGTTTCCCCGCGACCACCTCCACCACCTTGGAAAGAGTCGCTCGGAAAAACTCTATCAACGAAACGCGATCGCAAGGCACAGAAGCAACCAACACTGCTGACTGTTCGGGCGATTGGTTTGTGGGAACTGGTCAGATTCAAATACTGGGCCTCTCGACAGGCAATTGTTCGGATGTGTTATCACTTTCACGGCCACACGGGCTTTGCGGTGCTGTTTGTGGACCCAATTTTTCTTTGGGAGCTTTGGCGGCAGCAGCAACTGAAAACGAAAAATCCTTTCGGATGCCAACATTCCACGATACGCACGATACACGGCTCTTTCTTTTTTGTTTTCATTTCTTCTGTTTCATTTCGGGTTTCTTTGTTATTTTGTTATCATGAAAGCAATTCTCACTTTCAATCAGATTAGTTGACGACAGACGACGGAGCGGAATTGCTCACAATCGCATCCGACACAATAATTAGACTAATTGTAAATAGATGTGTTAATAATGTAAGCCGATCCGGCCACACTCCACTAAACGTATCTGTCTCTTGTTTTCGTTGAAAATACTCGCACAATTCCCGTCTTCCCGTGGTGTGGTGCCGTCCACTGGAATATCGTTAATAAAGTGTTAGTTCACTAAAGGGTCACATGCTCAAACGGTTAAAGTTGGTTGATTGTTTTTTGTTTTTGGTTCCATCAGCAGGTCGTGTTGGCCGCCCCGTACGTTTCCAGATGACCCATGAGCACTTGCTGCAGGTGACCCCGCTGGCTACGCTCCTCGGCGATCTGCAGCTTAACCTGCGCCATGTCTTGCTGCAGCTGGCGCACGCTGATGAATAGCTGTCGTAAGGTGGGGGTCATTTCGTCGTACTCTACACCTGATAGAGCGACCGTAGCGAGAGGGGCCCGGGAGAGGGGAACAAGAAGGACAAACCGAGCGGCGGAGAAAACCAATGCATGATCGAACCGGATTAAAGATAAATAAAAAGAGAAAGAAAAGAAGAAAAAAGAAGGAACAAATATGAAACGATAAAACAAACCACAAATCAATGTTCACCTTCCACCACACCGCGAGCGGTACTCATATTACAGAAAAAGAAGGCATAAATATCCACCGCACGGTAGAAACTATAACAAACTACAAAACATCAGCGTAACGGGACAAGAAGCACAACATAATCAAAAACGCCAACAGCCCAAAATCTCCACCAAACTGACCCCATTACTGTCCGAAACCGAAATGCGCCGCACCGGCCAAAGGAGGACAAAATCGGGTCAGCCCTCCCTCCGTTAGAAGTGGTCCTTCCGCCTGCGGTAGGGGTTTTATGTTTAATTTGTTCAAAAGCGCACGATGGATGCACTTCTTTTGAAGGTGGCGGCGGCGTAATTATTCACACTTTTAGATTTAGATCAGCCCTTATTACGGCTGCGACGACAGAAGTGTCCGTAAAGCAATAGCAGCAGCAGCAGTTAGGTTTGCCCCATTGCCATTGTTTTACTGTTCGGTGGAGTCTTTCGGGGGGGTGGGAGGTATAGGTTGGGTGTTGTAAGGAGAAAGAGTGAAAGATGAACCGCGCTTACCATGGGAAAACACGTTCTTTTCGACCTCGTAACAAAATTACCCTTTTCATGAGCAATCTTGACAGATAAAACAAGAACGCTACTTCGTTCAGACCATAAACTACACTAATTATGCTCGATGCTGAGCAACACACAAAAATTAGCGATCACACATAGCGCCGTGGGCAGTCCCTCCGTTTAATTCATTACATAAAATCAATAATCGGAATAAAAATCTAACACTTTCCCTTCGTGATCGCTACGAAGATCGCATCAATAAATCGATCGGTTTGATGCGCGTGTGTGTGTGTGTCTGACGTAACGAAGCGTCACGGTTTAAATGCAACACAAATGAACTCAAGCATCTGCATAGGATTGCAACGAAAAAAAAGGGATCAATCTGCATCGCCCATCTGCATTTTGAACCACAAACACTTCCGCCATCGAGCCGTTTCGTTACCGTTTTTAGGACAACACAAATGACGACCGGGTCGCTCAAGCGTGGCGGCGGCGGGTGGACTAAGATCGCTGGAGCAGCCGCCGGCAAGTAAAAACAATACGACTATTACACACTCACACCACACCTTCCCCTCCGAGATGATGCTCATTTGTTTTGCTGGCGTCGCGAGGTACAAAAAAAGGTGATTTATTTTCGTCTGCTCCGCCATAAAAACCGAAACCCAAGCCCCAACTTAATCTTCTGTGAACGCGTTTTCCTTCATGCATTTCTGCATTTCTTTCGAGGCACGGGTCTCTCGGTTTTCTAGGTCGATATCTCTCCCCATGCTTGACACTCGCTTTCATCGAGCTGCTGCTGCTGTCACCCTCTGCAAGGGGGATTTTTTTTATTTATCTAACTCTTTTTGAAACAACTGAAAACTTTTATTACTCTCTTGGTAAGGCTGATCCCAAACAAGCGTTTGGCGATGAATTGCATAAACGCATCATCGTGGCGATTATGTGAACGTTGCTTATTCAGGCAACATATTTACGTTGCAAGGAACAGAAGGAAATAGTGATTCTTTCGATTCTAACTACATTTCTCAGCACATAAAGCATGAAGCAGCTACGGCAGAACGTACAGGAAGAGGTTACACAGAAACACGATTCTTTACTACTTCGTCTAATATCACATAATGGTTTTTGGCTACTCTTCGAGAGCTGCTACGCGGCTGGATAAATAGTGAAAAGTGAAAGATCACTCCGGTAGACGTCTAACGATCAGATACTTCTTGCTAGCCGAATTGTGTAGATTAGTGTGTCTGTTTTTTTTATTTATTATCGTTCCATCATTTCTCATCCCCCTTCCTTCCTGCTACACTACATTGTATATCCACAACAAGCAACACGGAGTATATATGTATATGCAGTTTGACCGCTCAGAGTACCACTAAGTGCACCATGTACTAAATGGCCAAATACCAGGCCGACACGACATTCATTCGCTTCAAGCGATAAAAAAACAACCAAAAAGCTAGCAGATTGCAAAATACACGGTAGGCCAATTTCGATGTTTGATCGTGTGCGGGTGGGGTGGTATATGCGAGTATATCATTTCCAAATAGGTGCCTTCTTTCCAAGCCGGCAGATTATAATAAAGCAAGCCCACAGTAGATATATGAAGAGCAACACATCCAGCTAGCATTAAGCTACGACGGCAATACACAACTGATCAACAAACAAACGATCCTAGATCGATTATACGCGTCACACCTCTACATTGTGTGAATATGGTTACCCTGTGTACAACATTCGGTTAGTAATTGGTGTATAAAGTATGGCGTTTGCTTTGCATACACATCGATCGAAGGTCCTTGAGACGGTGAGCGTAGCATTACAGACGGATAGTGTTGTTGGTCGTTTACACGTTTAAACAGTGAAATGGTTTGTGAACCCAGTTAAGGAACATCCTTCGCTATGCGTTAGGACAACAGCCTACGGTACGGTACATATCTCTATAGAGTCCGGTTGCATTGGGCAACGCGTTGAAATGGCACAAACAAAAAGCTACTACCGCTAGTGTGGCAGCACAGCACGAGTCTACGAAACCTATCGACCCTATCGATGGTGCTGCCAGTAGAACATCCACAGCTTGTTGCAGCATGACACCGAGTTGCGGGACATATCGTCGCGCAGGTTGTCTTCCTGCAGCAGCGAACCTCGTGCCTCCGCGTCCTCGTGCTCTCCTCCATCGTCGCCGTTTAGCTGCGGGGTCGAACGGCGGAGTTGCGATATTTTTGAGTTTCGCTTCAATCCCTGCGCCGTCTCGAACGACCGATTCAAGCGACGATCGTACAGCGACCCACTGGTACCGGTGGACGGGTGCCCTAAGGGCAGATACTCCCCACCGATATAACCGCCACCTTCCGGTGCCGGCGGTGGCGGACTTGTGTCCCGGTCGGGAATGACCGCATCTAGCTCGCGGCTCGTCGTCCGGTGCCGATGCCGATGATGGTGCTGTGGTGGTGATTGGTGGTGATGGTGTTGGTGTTGATACGTGGCGAGGTTTAAACTACCACCGCCCGGCAGCTGATTCGCATTCATCCAAACGGTCTGCTGCTTAGAAACGCGCGATAACAGTGGTGTGTTGGTGTTTGTGTTCATGAAAATATTATCATAGTTTGAGCCGGACCGAGCGATCGGATTATGGTATCCTGTGGCTGCCTGCGGCCCTGTCTTTAACGTGTTAATAGAACGCGGCCCACCGTTTGCATTGCGGCCCGATTCTTCCGAGTGCGATCGCCACTCGGTACTGCCGTAGCCACCGATCGAATATCGAGCTCGTTGATGGTGTTGCTGTTGTTTCTGCTGCTGTTGCTGCAGGTGCTGCTGGGACTGGGGCTGCTGCACACCGTTCGGCATGCTGAGTGTCGCAATCGAGGCCGCGTACAGATTGAAACTGTTCGGGCTAGCTTCCCGCCAAATGTGCGACGAGTTAATGCTGTTTGTGGAGGTGTGTGTCCGGCTGTTCTTGATACCGCCACCGCTCGGGAGGTAGGACGACAGCGAGGAGCAAGTGAAGGGTAGCTGCGGATTGGACGAGGAAAAGTGTTTGCTGGTTTTCAACTTTCCACCGCGGATTGGCAAACACGGTGTCCAGGGAAGCAGCGCTATGTACGGTTACAAAGGCGCATATTTATTGGTTGGTTTGCGTTGCGGATATTTTGCATCAATTTAACGGCACAAAAAATAAACGATGGCCAAATATTTACCGCATGTCGTTACGTTACGATAGGACGGTGGAGTTAGGAAGCAAATGGACAAAAGGGAAAAGAGAGAAGACATAAAACAATGAAACAGTTTAGCCTTCTGTAAGTGTTTGTTCGTTTTGCATTCTCGCATTAGATTTTGTAAGAAAAATACAGCGATGAAAATCATTATCACATTTCTTTGCCAAGCTTTGACAGACAATTAAACACAACACAAATTATGCAAAGTATAACGAGAAATAAAACATGCTCAACCAGCACTGTAAAGTGAGATGATGAAATTATAAAACAATTAAATTAATCTGGTGCAAATTAAATACACACTATTGATGTCTTTAACAAAAACGTTCCTTTCCATCTTACCATTTTACCGCTTAGCATCACCCCATTTTATAACGCAACATTTGATCAGAAATGCGTGCAATGATAAATAAGCAACCAAACTTAATTCCCTCCCGTGCCAAACAAGAATCGACTATTTCTTGTTTGAATTGTGACGATGCGTTAATCATTAACCCATGATCCCATTATTGTTGTGCGAGCAGAACCTATCCTAACGTTTTATAATCTCAAAACAGTTCTATAAAATGATAAAACTTCATTAGCAACTGTTATAACCTTTGAAGATGCCCCCAATCCCACAACACAACAACAAGTGCGATTAATAATAAACACGTAGTGACGGAAACAAACGAAAATAAAACACAAATATTATAGGAACAGAATAAAATAACAAGCTACATAAGCCACAAACACTACACACGCTTACCTGAATGCATAGTGTTGCGCGAAGTGCTCTGGTAGGCGGCGCAGTACGCTTCGATGACGCGCAGAACTAGTGCATCCTCCTCGTAGGTCGGTGACACCTTCGAGCTCGAGCTGAAACTCAAACTGTGATGCACGCTATCGGAGGTGTTTAAAATGGTGCTGCCTCCTCCACTGCTGCCACCGCCGACACAGCTAGCCGCCGCTCCCCCAATGCTTCCGGTAATGCTTGCCGTTGCACTTCGCCCACCGCCTGTTCCACCTCCAGCACTGCCCGTGCCGCTGACGGCAACCGAGCTTAAAAACGCTGGACGCAATGGAGGTGCCGGTCTTAGGTTAGTGATGTTCCAATTAGCTAGAACAGGGGAGAAAAGCAGAGACAACATGTAAGCGATTGACGAAGAGAAAGCAGTAGCAGAGTAGCATTATTCCGCATACCTTTTTCCGAAAAACCTTTTTGATTTAGAGCCGCTTGGTTTGCCTCGAGACGATTTAGGTTCAGGGAGTTCGGGGAAGCTGACAGATTTGGATTCTGTTGATGTTGCTTTAGTTGCTGTTGTTGGAGCTGCTGTTGCTGCTGTTGCTGCTGCTGCTGTACTTGATTGTAGCTCAGATGGTGATTGAACGACTGGCTGCGTTTGTGTTGCGACATGTGCTGCACGATGCTGGACGTGCCGCTGCGAGATGGATGGCTGTTTCCGGTTGCTGACGGTGGTGACATCTGTGAGATAAAACAGGCAGACACTCATTAACAGGCAAATACCGATCGCATTGTTTCCAGCTTTGCTCAAAGCAACCAACCACAAATCCATTCATCATACACACCGAACTGCCCACAGCACATGGAAATGATAAGGTAACACGCTGGGAAACTACGCTAATGAACAGAGCGCCAATGATGCACAGAGATGATTTATTAACAAGCAATGGGTGTACGGTTGGGTGAAACAGCGCCCGAAAAGCGAAGTGCGAATTATTAATGCATTCGGCAAAACTTCGCTATTCCTGTGGAAACGTGACTTTACTGATAGGAATGCTCGCTCACAGGGCTCAGGCAGGGTGCGATTTGGCTTTACTTTATGTACAACAGCAATGATTGTAATCAAACACACACACACAAACACACACATAAACACAAAGCAAAGTTGCATTCTGATGATTGGGCCACGGGTTACGGAAGGACACTTGTAGAGCACGTTTATTCGACTGTACTAATCACAATTAGTTTTCGAGTGCAGTCGCAAGAACACCTAAAATATCACACAACATAGGAACATCGAAAATTAATAACAATACTCATCGAGAATAACAAAAGCAACACAAGATGATAAGGTAAAAAAACGGGTAGAAAATCATAGTAAAAAAATCAATAACAACAATAAAGGAAATCGAAAACATAAAGCTAACTCAAACCAAACAGAAAAAACACGCTTGCCTGAACCCCGAGCGGCTGCACCATTAGAGGAAATGTTCGGACGATGCGATAGACCATCACCACCAGAAGGAAAGACGCCCGCCTGGCTGGTCGTGGGTTTGCTACTATTAGTACTGCTACTATTGCTACTATCACCAATGCATGGCGATCGTGGCGATATGGGCCGTGATAGTGGCCCAGAGGCCGGTGGCAACTTCAGCGACTCGTTGCTCGTGGCGACAAATATCGGTAACTTTTCCTTCTTCCACCAGTGTGCATAAAGCCCAGTTTTGTAGGTGATCCGGTCCTGCGCTGACTCGCCGCCGGTGGGCGGAACCGCCGATTGCATCAATCCACGTTGCATGGCAGCGGAAGAGCGATCGTACAGATTCACTACAATGCGACTTCGGCCAGAATAGAGCCGTGGTTCGGCGGCAGCATCGCCTTCTCTGTCCATCGAGGAGAATAACGAGAACACTCGATCTTCACTTCTGCTACGCACTACCCGATCATGTCCCGAATGATCATGTAGCGCCGAAAGCCTTCTTGGTTCGGACAGCGCAACCGCAGACTGTTCCACTTCTACCGATGCCCCGTCACCTCCCGCGACAGTGGCACTGTTCTTCTCCACGTCTTGCCGCATTTCACCATGAGGCTGAGAAGTATCATGAGCATGCTGATCATTATGGTGATCGTACTGTCCACTATCGGTGAAATCGAACTCACTCTCACCAACGAGCGCAAATCGACCCAAATTGTGACTTGAGCGAGATTGTCTCAGCGAAAACGAACGTGAAGGAACGCCATCGACAACATCTTCCGGAGGCTCACGATCGTGCAGCATCCCGTGAGCAATGTTGCTGTGCGCACTGGGGACGTTCTCGTCCAGAAGTGTACGCTGTTCTGGATAATCACAAAGAAGAAAATCACCGGAAAATTTAGCGGGTCCATCTGGCGACGAGATTGTACAACTACCGGCCATACCTGAATCGCTCGAATGGGGACTGTGGCCCCGGGAATAGAAACTACAGAACCGGCATTTGTGGTCCGAGCCCCCTGGGCCAGTAGCACGGTATCCATCCGATATGTGGTCAGAATCGTCCTGTCCACGAGTGGCACTCTTGTCGTACCTTCCACGATCCTCTCCCGACAAATTGTTGTTCGAATCAAGGTTCTTCGGTGCGGCAGGCGATAATGGTTTACTGGACAGTTGCACGTACTGATAGCTCAGACATCGTCTGGCAGTTGAGGTTGCGGGTTCCGTTGCTTTTTTATCTAGCCTCGTCTCCGGCGTTCTGCTCGTATCCTGCGAATCGTCCTTGTCTTTTCTATGATGATTCGGATTTAGCACAAGTTTTTTATCGGAATTTATTGAATGCTTACGGAATGGTGACTGCTCGCGAGATAAACATCCAAGCACAATGTTGTCGAGAATCTGACGATCATCGGCACCGTCGTCTCCGGATGCTGAGCTCGTTGGAAAGTTGTACAGCAACTCCGCCGTCACCGGATCGGGCGCGGGCACGATGGCGGGTATGTCTAGCGAACTGGAATGTACACTGTTGCGATCGGTATTGCCCGCCCCGTTTGAGGTCCCTGCCGTAGTTCCCTGTGCATCCGCGACCTGGCAGTCTTCTTTCCACGAAGGAATGTATATTTCTGTTACCGACGAGTTGTTGAAACGGTTGCCCACGAAGTACGTCGGCATGCTGTGGCGCTCCTCGGTGATCGTTTTTTGCTGCAGGGAGTGTTTTATCTGCATGGACTCGTCTAGATTAAGCAGATTTTCGCAAGCCATTCGTCCGTGGGCATCCCTATGCTCGAAGCTGGACACTTGTGACTGTTCCGAGCACTGCAGTTTCAATTCGCCTAGCAGCAGGCGTGCCGTAGACGTATGGATTCCCGACGACCGTCCAGCGTTTGATCGAGCACTGCCATGCGCCCCACCACTGTTGAGCGATTCACGATCGTTAAGGCGTAGAAACGGAATCGCTGCCGAACCAATCATTTCTGAGCTACGATTATCATCGTTATCGTAGTCACCATCCTCTGATGCACTGTCCGCTTCGTTTGTGGAGCACGAGGAGGTTTTTCGGGCACCAACTTTATACGTAAAAGAACCACCCTCGGTAGAATGTGGATCATCGTAACTTTCATACACTGTGCTGCCTTCACAACTACTGTCGGGGTTGGGCTTACTTTTACCAGCAAAAAATGTTATCGTTTCGTATGCATCGTCGTCTTCCTCCACATAATCCACTGCATTCTGGCGTTCCAGGTTTGATCGACTTCTCGAGCAAGAGGATGAAGCGCACGATGACGACTCAGAGTCGCTGGAGTTGTAGCTTCTCTCGCGTGAACGACACTCTTTTCTTACGCTGCTTTCTGCGTCACCTTCCTTACTGGTCTGCTGCTCGGTCGAGTTTGCATCATTGTTGCCATGTTCTGAGGGCACTGCCCGTGCTGCCGCTTCCTTGTCGCGTCGTTGCATCCGCACAGTAGTTTTATGTCGCCGCCGTCTCATCACTACCAAGCGTCTGTCATATTTTTGAGTTACTTGGGGATATAGTAAAGCTTGCACGACATACCGGGACAGTTCACCCGCTCGGAAAAGGCGACGAAAATAACTGGTTAACTCGGCATAAGGTGCCGTAGGTGGGTAATTCGGTGGCGGAAGCGTTGCTTCAAAGTCAGCACCGTACATTCCGCACCCCCGACTACCATTGTCGTCATATGCACACACGGATACACGAGTACTGTAGCCACGAGAATCGAGTGCTAATTGTTTGCTGCACTATTTGCACATGTAATGCGTAATGTACATGTTGCATACCGGGATTTTCCACAAAGAAAATTCAATCATACACATCAAAGAAGATGCCACACGCCACCGGACATAATATGGGATTTAGTTAATTGATTTTAAGAATAATTGAACAAGAGAGAAAAAAGAGAAAATAAAATTTAAATAATACAACCCACATTACACTTGAAGATTCGTGCTCCACTCATACATTCACGAATATTGTCTAGTGAAAACTGTCTTTAAACATTGCCCACCAGAACACCCTATCCCCAACATTCATACCCGACTATTAACACACACACGCTCACACACATCAGCATACTTACATGCGGTGGAGGTTGTGGAATATTAACGGCCGAGCTGCTAACGTTGCGCTTCATGTCCACGGCTCCTGTGTTGCCCTGCTCAGCTGCTCCGGACTTGGGGCTCAGCAATTCCACCCAGCGATTGGCCTCATTCGGTCCTTGACACACTGCTACGATGCGATCGATCAGTGTGCCACTGATTTCAAACGCATTTTTTAGCTGATCCGTATCTTCCAAACGGTTCACCGTGATGCCCGTCAAGGGAAGCTTTCCTTCGTACTTGAAAGCGCTCATTCGCTGGCTGACGCTCAATATCAGCAACGTCTGGGGAAATAGCACCAGGTAGCGGTCCTTATGCTCTGGCCCAACAGCCACACTGCCCATGTGGATGATGTCACCGAGCGTGCTCAGCTCAGCACCCTGCCATCCGCGCACAGGTCCGGTTAGTATCTGCAGCTCCAGTTCCTTCTGCCGTCGAGTAGCCGAGCAAGAGGAAGCAATATCCTTATACACGGCGATACTGCGTTGAGTATCGCCTCTGTCCGGATGTCCGCTTTCCATGTGGCGTTCGAGTTCCTGCAGTATGGCGGCATACTTATCAAGACGCCGAAACGGCTTCGAAAGACCGGTAGTAAGCACAAGCAGACCCGGCTTAGCTGCACCCTGTTTTTCCATGAACACATTCAGCTCATCACTGTGGGAAAGGAAAGATCAACAATCAATTAACAACATTCAACAACGGCTAGGGAGTTATTGATTTCATTACCGAAACTTATCCACTATCACTATGGCACGGGGATGCGCTGCACAGTAGAATTGGTGTATTTTCTTCATCGTTGGGGCATTCGACAGAAACACCTTGCCAACACGATCATTGCAATCCTCCAGAGTCTGTAAGAACTCTTCGTGCATTTCCACCACTTCGAGAAAGTTGCACATTAATTGCGTATATTCGTTGGAAGAAAGTCTGCAATAAGGATGGAAAGCGTTAACAGTGCGCAATACCAGTAGACATTCACATCATGCTAAGCTCTACGTACATTTGGCTGCCTTCCAGCGGTTCCAGGAAGTTTTCGGATAGGCCGCGCAACTCGGCAACATGTGCCTTCTCGCTTTCTAGCAAATCACGAAACACCACCGATCGAAAGGCCTGTATTTCCTCGGGGGGTCGTATTGTTTCGGATAAGGGCAACGGTCCTGGGGAATTATTTTAAAAAAATACTTTAGGTCTACAAACATGTCACATATTTTGAAACATTTTACATTGAACTTACCGACATATTCCTTCACGTAATTGCTAGGAAACCAGCCTGTCTTGTCGCCCAACGTTCCCTCCCACCAACCACCCTCTTCACGCTGGGTAAGTGTTATGATATCGCCCTTTTTGAAACACAGCTCATCGTTGTTGGAACCCTTGAACGAATACTGTGCCTGTACAGTAATTATCGAAGAGTCCATGGCGAAAAAGGCGGTTTGTTCTGCAAATAAAGTCGAAACACATTACATGAAAACGCCTGTTCTGAACAAATCAGCTACCAATTCTGGGGTATTGCCATAACCCGAAGAAAAAAAAAACGTGCCTCATATTTCGGCCATATGTGCAAGTATACCAACCCGTTCCGTTACAGATAAATCATGCATATGTAGAAAGACAGATCGAATTCCACAAACTTATAAATAGTCCCTTGTATGTCTTACGCCTCAATATTTGAAAAATGTTCACCAAAAAAGATGACAAGCGCAAGCATCTACCCCGTTTTCCGTTTCGCACCAACAGACAGTATGACGCACGCACGTGTTTTAGTGGATGAACATTCGACACTGCTGCTCAGAATCGTTGCAATTTGACGCACATAAAACACGAATGTTTTCAAATACTTTAATCCAATTGGATTTAGACACAAACGGACGCTAAGCGAACCAATCGAACAAGGAACAAAATTCACATGTTTTAATTTTCCAAGAAAAAGATTCAAAATACAAAAAATAGACGCTGTAGTTATTTAGTTATTTTCGCTATCGTTTATCCTGTTCAGTTTATTGATAACAAATCACAACTATTAACCAGGCTCATTATCTCTAGCTTCCGTCAACCGCTGCTGCTTATACCAGGTGTTTCGAAGGCCGTTTCGAATTAGTTTCGCACATAGTTCTACATTAAACACATACATTTTGTAACGTTGTTCCTATACGTGTCGGTATAAATAAAATGGAAATGATTCATATGATTATGCGAGTTCATGAGTGTGTGTGTACGTGTGTGTGTGTAAGTGTGTATGCTTAGGTATGTTTCGATCTTGTTATGATAATGTGGCCGCTGTTATTGGGAAAACACAAACAGGTATATCAGTATCACCACCATTATGATGTACCATATCAACACAACGTAATTTTGATGCATCGTCATGATAAGTGTCTCGCAATGCGTCGATTGATTAAGGTATGGATTACAAGAAATAACTTCTTTTTTTTTGTATCAAACGCGTGACCAAAAGTCACTGGACTGGATTAATCGTCTTAGCCTGCACGGAATGCCAAATTTGCATTACTCATTTGGCCGCCGGGGCCCTGCGCGCTATCAAAGTTGCTTGCAGCTTGCAGAATTTCTATAATTATTCTTCGTCACTTGGCGCACGATCACATGACTTCTCCCAGGAGAGATATTATGCACTGGCTGGGCTGCTATGAGGCGAACCGTCGTCCGACGAATACATTCTCTTCCCTGGTGGGTTGTCTAAAATAAAAGGAATAAAATTGATATTCCATATATTTATCCTATCTTCTCCTACCAGCTCTATTGCCATTTCGAACTTCGTTTACTTACGCTCTCGGCTGTAGAGCTACGCATATGTTGCGTCCAATGAATCACCAAAATGCCATGACGAAACAAGATGTGTGGGGGCACCGCCTCGAACACTAATCGGAATCGGTTTGGTTCGTTTGGAGACGTCGCACGATTGGAAGAAAATAATGTCCACTCGGGACCACGGAAAAGGTTATTCTTTCCTTTGAAAATCTCAACACAATACTGGTTCTAACGCCGTCCTAAGCACGGCACAACCGATTCGTCTCACTGCTCGCCAGTGATAGGACATAACGAGAACTGCCAAAAACCGTTTTTCGCGATGAACCACTCGGCCACACCTCACCTAAGGTCCTCCCGTCCTTGATACACGGCACGACGAAGAGATGCGTTATTTTCGAGGAAATTTATTTGGCAAAACATATTCGAGAAAATAGTTCCCTTTGGTCGCCGCACGCCCTGGCTGACACACAAGTGACAGCACCCGTCGCTTCCATAATGGCAGGATGGTGGCACGTTGGGTACGCCAAAACATCCACAACCAAAGCCAACGTGACGCCACTCAGCTACACATTATGCAAATCTTCGGATTTGTCGACACATTTGCAACAATACTTCTATGCATGCATACCAAACCAAGTCATATGAATACACCAACGCTGATGTGAACACAGTTTGTAAAGGCCTCATCTAGCGTACATTTGTAATTTGCACCCCTACACGTTACGTTGAACGTTAAGACGACTCTAAATGACCCCAAATCGATTGCATTACCGACTGGGAATTGCGCGAAAATCACATCTAAAGAGCGAAATAACTCACTCCGATCACCACGAGGGGTTGGCCCTGGCAACAGTCCAACAGTCAATGGAAACGGGTTTTGAAAATTAGACCCATAAACAATTCACCCGCCAAACCCCGGGCTGCTGCGATGTACAATGATTGTTCGCGCGCATTTGCTAACACACACGTGGGGTAGTTGCGTTTGCCGCCGTTTGTTAAAACAGCAAACAGACTTTGACGCGTATCTCATTTCAGACACTTTGGTGCGTCCTTGTTGATGGATAGCTCTGGTTCCAGCAACGCTCCAAGAATGTGTTTCTTTGGCTGAAACAGATCGGCGTATTTAGACAAAGTTTGAAGCTTTGCCGTTTTTTCCTCCTTTCCGATCTGCGTGTGGCCGCACGTCGCTTGTGTGCGGAATGTGACATGTCGTTTACAACAGGTGTTTTCGTTTTACTGGTGTCCGCCGCAGCAAGCCGAAATGCGCGAGGATTGTAGAACAAATTAAATACTGGCCACCCTTGGTTAAATTTAGAGAACAAGCATTTGCATTCTGTCTTAACAAACTAAACACTTTTACAGATGAATTACGATCCGCATTCGTGAGATGACGGGGGGGGGGGGTCGAGGAACGTGTCCTTATTTTTGAACACCCCACCCAAATTTGAAGCAGGAAAGTGTTTATATCGCTCATGCTCGTTTGAAACAGATTGACGGTGGGATTGATGATTTTACAACATAACAGCGCCGGATTATTATTGCCCCCGTATGATCCCTCGAAAGGGCAATAAACCAGCACTCAGGTTCGGGTCGGGCTGTGGATTCACGTGCATTTCCCCCATTTCGTGTGGGGACGCTCGCGCTCGTGCATGCCGTAGACATCGAGACTCGGCGAGGGATTTTACTATTTCCACTCAACGCACGCAGGCCCGATTATGAATGTTCCCCCATCCGCCCGTGCTACAGATCGAGCAAAGATATATCGCACCGCCACTACTGCTGCTCCTGCTGCTGGTGGTGATGGTGGTAGTGATGCTCGAAAGATTCATTCGGCTCTCGATCGTTACTATAAATAGAAAAATAAATTTCATGGCGACACAGCAAATGTCCAATGCCATCCGGCGACGACAACCAAGAAACAACAACCGTTTTGATGGTGGTGCGATCACTGCTTGCTCTGATCTTCACCTAGAATGAGCATCGCGCCAGCATCTTGGTCGTCGTCATTTTCGCTTCGCATGGGTGCTTTGTGTCGGTTCACCGATCAATGGAATCTTGTTTGTGCTTATTATTATCTGCGGCCTTTTTTTCGAGCTTGCTTGCTTGCCCAGTCACCGGTTGTGTCGCCTTATCAAATGCTCGCTCGAACACTGATTGATCAGCATCAACAAGCCAAACAGTCCAATCGAACCGTTTTTCCAACCAGCAGGGGACACATTCGCTTGGCCTTAGACATTTAGGTGGACCCTT
Source organism: Anopheles fontenillei (assembly GCA_008817895.1). NCBI lineage: Eukaryota > Metazoa > Arthropoda > Insecta > Diptera > Culicidae > Anopheles > Anopheles fontenillei. The sequence continues at coordinate 3,785 of VTWG01014687.1, read as the reverse complement.
CTCAAATATAGCAAAGCAAGAGCATAAAATATTCCTATACCCAGGATTTATAATTAGCATCACTTACATGGGAAGAGGAAAAGTGAAAAAATCTCCTTCGGTCGATACACGCTTTGCCACAGGCCTTAGCACCGCCACCGTCGCCACCGCCGCAGCCGCCGCCGCCGCTGCCGCTTTCGTCACCTTCTGCCGCCGTCGCTTCCGCCCAAAACCAAAAGGACAAGATCACTGGCACCCAAAAATATTTACTTTCCCCGTTTTGCTGCACCTCGCACGTACCGACATCCGACCATGCCAGCCTGCCAGTGCCTGCTTCGTCGGCGTTTCTGCTGCTGCTTTCTTTCTTAACCCGTTAATTCCGTTGCGTTCTTGGGCCGAAAACGACGATCCGGCGATGGATGGGTTTGGTTCCGATCTGGTTCCGAAGCGCAGAGTCGGTTCTCTTTTTCCTTCCGCCCCACAAATGTCGCACGGCACGAACAAACTTTTGCACGGGGGCAAGGGTGGACACTTGGACAGAACTTTGCACTCACGCGTATCACAGGCCCAACAATTCTATCTTCATCGCCGAGTACATCGCCAAAAACGGGACAAACGGAGAGCAGGGAAAAAAACGCCCACCCGGGAAGCTGGTCGCCGATAACCTTCACTGCTCTCGCTGGTGTATTCGGGACGGGCAAAACAGACAAACGAAAACGAAAACCGAAAGAAAGCACTTCTCGCGTCGGCTAGGCACAGTTTTTCATCTTCCCGTAAAGGACGACATTTTACACGGGGTCCGACACGAACCAACAAAAGTACAGCAGCGCGCCGTACCGCAAACGACGAGCGACAGAAATTCTTTTGCTTTGCTTTGCTTTGCTTTGTGATTAATTTCTGCTCAGCTGCCTGTCAGATGGTGCCAGTGCTGCCAGCGCCGGCAAGCATTCGGAGACAATGTTGACAGATCTGGCAACGACGCCGCTGCCGACACAGATTGTTTACATTCTTGCTCCCAGAAAGGTTTTTGTGTGAAATTCACGATGACCGCGATCGACAAAATACAGGCGCTGGATCTTATCGAAAAAGAGCTGATCATGTGCTTGCAAAGTGCTGGTAAGTAGCGCCAAGGATGCCAGCATTATTAGCTAAAGGTTGTTGACACCACCCCCCGCGCTCTCCATTACAGGAGCGGCACTGATGGAGCTGAGCAAGGAAAAAACAAGCCAAAAGGCGACGGAAACAAACGTGAACCAGTTCCTGAAGTCGCTCAACAACGTCGAGACGAAGCTGTCGGAACAGATCAACTATCTCACGCAAGTGTCCACCGGGCAGCCGCACGAGGGATCCGGGTACGCCTCCGCCAAAGTGCTGCAGATGGCGTGGCACCGCATTCAGCACGTCAAATCGCGCATCAAGGATCTGGAGGAGTGCAAAATGCGCTACATTCAGGCGAACCGGATGCAAAGTAATCGTGTCGGACAGAACGCGTCATCGAGCACGGCGGGAGTTATGCTATAGATGCTAGAGAGTAAGACATTTTCTGAATAAATCGTGTGTATTAAAAACACTTTTATTTCATTCCTTTGCTTCTTCGGTCATTGTTGCAACTGGAGCAGTCGTTTCCTCGGTCACTGTGCAAACAAGAGCAGTCGTTTCTTCGGTTATTGTTGCAACTGGAGCAGTCGTTCCTTCGGTCAATGTTGCAACTGGAGCAGTCGTTTCTTCGGTCACTTTTACAACTGGATCAATTGGTTCTACGGTCACTGCTACAGCTGGAGTATTCGCGTTTTGGATTATTGCCTCAACTGGAGGATTTGTTTGTCCGTTCAATCGTACAACTGGAGCATTTGCTTCGTCGGTTACTGCAACAACTGGTACATTTACTTCTTCGGTCATTGTTACAACTGGAGGAATTGCTTCTTCGTTCAATGCTACAACTGGAACAGTCGTTTCTTCGGTGACCTCTTCAACTGGAACACTTGCTTCTTCTGTCACAATTGCAACGGATGCTTTCACCTCTTTCGGCTGTCCAATGCCGAAAAATTTGTTCACCAGTACGTGCCTCACGCACTGCAACAGCACATTCCGCTCGTGGCGTATGTCGGCATCGAGCAGCTTCTCCAACATGGTATTCTGATTGGACCGTCGGAGCTTCGAATAGTCTAACAATGGTCTGTTCGGGTTCCTAGCCCGTTTGTCTTTGAAGTTGTTTTGTCGTAGCGGTTTGTTCTGCTGTTTGGGCGAATGCTTCACAACGGTTGAAGAGCTCCCACCTGGGACGGCGCAGTCGACACTTTTTGAAGCTGTGGTAGTCGACTGCATTACTGCACCTTTGCTTTGTGATTCATTAGGAGTAAGCACTGGTTGCGCGGCTGGGGCCGAACTTGTGCTGGGTGCATCGTCACCATCGTCTTCAATTTCCCCCTCACTGAGTTTACATTCCGGCTTCTGAGTGGGTTCCTCGACGGACGATTCTTCTGGCGACTTCTTTTGCGCAACTACTGGACTCGCTTGCTCTTCTTCGTCGCAGGAAGAATCTGTATCTGTGCCATAGTCTCCCAGCATTGACAGTGCGTTTTTGGGTGGGTCTTTATAATCCTTCAACGACGAAGTGCCCTTGAACGGTATTCTGTCTAATGTTTTTTCTTCTACAGGTGCGACGAAGGCAGGTTTCTTTGCGCGTCTTTTGCGCTTTGAACGATTCCGTCCGTTCGGTGTCGTGTTGGGACCATTCATGCTAGAGTCGTCATTCACCGGCGCATGGCGCTTGGGAAAACGGTCCTTCTTTTCCTCGATACGTTCACCCCGATTAAACCGGGCTTCCTGTGCCTGCTGGCGTAAGATCACGTTCTGCTTCGTGGGATACCGTTTCCGGCGCTCCTCCTTCCACTGCTCTATCTCCTCCGCTGACGGTCCGATGGTGTCCTTCGTACAACCGCCATCGCTGTGCACTTGTCGACCGTGTCGCTTCATGATCATCGGATGGCCGACAAACGTACACCCGGGCACGGTGCACGGTGCATGGTTGGCCTTGTGTTGCTCGAACTCTTCCTCTGATCGGCAGTTCACGTCGCACCCTTCACACCACAACTTCCAATCTAAAACTAACAGTTCGGGTTTCACGTCCTTCTCCAGCCCATTGTTTGGCGGTCGAGGTGATCGATGGTTTGGCCCTCCGGCTTTGTTTTTGAACCCTGCTCCCTGATTGTTTCGTTGGTTCTGGTTGGCTCCCCCTGGTTGGTTCTGGCGATAGGTACCTGGACCGGGATACCTGTGCTGACCGGACGCAGGCCGTTTTCGCGAATTGTTCAGAAACTGTGGCGGAACGGTGGAACCACGTGGTCCGAACATTGGAGGCGGTTGTTTGTTACTCGGTAGCAACATTCCATTGGGCGTGGAGAAATGTGGATTCAAATGCCGACTGAAGCTGTCCAGACCCTTTTTCACCTCGTCCTGAAACCTGGGCGATGGTAAAACAAACTTTTCCTCAGCCATCGCAATGTACGGCGGAGCACGTTTTGCTTGCATGCACCGAAGATTGTTTACAAATTAACTGCGTTCTGTCGCGCCGTGCAGTGTTGCCAGTAGCGATAACGAATATCCCTTCCTTTGCTTTATTTTTTGCAAATAAGACAAATTACGTTTTGATTTACTTATTGTTATGCACAATTTGGTAAAATATTGTTCGACCTATAAACACAAAATCCTAATTATTCATCTAATTTGCTGGTAGTTTTGCGATGAAATAGGGTAACTGTACCAGTTTTGGGCAGGCTAGTGCAGCAGTTTCACAAAAATTGCTC
>VTWG01014684.1:0-14668 GCA_008817895.1 Anopheles fontenillei | reverse complement strand
GAGTTTGAAAATAATTCGAAATTTGAGAACATCCGGTAGATTTTACCGGGCCTTAACTAGTAGTACTTATATACATCTGTGAGACATGCACTCAGTTCAAATCTGACAAAACTCTTTTGGCTGCGTTCCGGAGGAAGGTGCTCAGAAGGATTTTTGGCCCCGTATTTGTGGAAGGACAATGGAGGAGCCGATACAACGATGAGCTATACGAGATGGACAGAGTGATCTTACTGTGTCGTGTGGCGTATCAAGATCGTCAGGCTCCGGTGGACTGACCATGTTACATATCTTCAGGGATGAATTGGATAAGTTAGTAAGTAATGCCTATAGATTTCATTCAAATATGTAAAGATAATCGTCTAGATTGCGGCCAGATATTCATTAAACCTCTATACAACCTCTGTAGATGGAAATTTCAGCAATAGATCTAGACAACATAATGTAATTGAAACAAAATAAATCAGATTAATTGTAGGAACTTCTCTTACCTGTTTCAATATTTTGCCTGTGCCTGCTGTATGGAGTTTGTACAAGCTATTAGACATCCTCAAGCTCAACTCAGAGTTATTTAGCATTGTTTGTATAACTGTTCAGTTCCAAGCATTCATATCCATTTAAGATTTAGTAAATGGCATTACTTTGATACAGCTCATAAGTTGATAGGGACTTGGTTAAATCTAACAAAGGATTTATTTGTAAAGATATACTGATATACAATAAAACTCTTGTCAAAACTATCAACTTTGAAGATGGTAGTGTTATGCGATAATTTGAAGTTACCATGATTACTAAAATTCATTTCATAAGGATTTCTTCAAACTTTTGATCGTTTGACTTCACTTTTTGTTATGAAATTGATCAAGTAGCGGGATTGTTTGTTAATCTATTTGAGTACGTTTTTTATACTTTCAACAAACTGTTTAAAGCTCATGTTGTCGGTTCAATACAACAAGCATTTTATGTTTAGCTATAATAATCATCCAATGCGTCGCAATTATAACATGAGTGGTACTTCGATTGCACAAAAAAATATATCCTCGAATCAATTTTCCAGCTCCTGCCCACGGAAAGTGTACAGAAAGATTTCGAATAAATAACAACCCTCCGTACAGGAGCGGCATCCCGTTTTGGCGCAAGATCTATGGGAGCACATTATCTGTTCACAACAAAACTTAAATTGAATAATTTCCCACCGCTTCATGCCCGCAGTGGAATGTGTTTCTCGGTAACGTGAAGGAACATGGGGCGTCCTAACAGCCTCGTGGCACTACGGGCGGGCAAAGCTTGCGCTTCTTGAGCTTCTCAAGTCAGCAGCTTCTGCGAGGGGTTGCACTTGGCAATCGGTTTGCCATTGGCAGTCGTACATCTTACACCGAAAGGCCAATAGATTTTCCACCGGTGTCGGCCACTTCGGTACCGTTGATTCATTTCACCTTCCTGCCAGCGCTGTGTTGTGTGCTGTTGGTTGTGTGGACCAACTCCTCTATATGGTTCCCGTTTCTTCGGGCTGCCATTACTTGGTGCAACCACGGGACGGTACGGTATCTTCCTCAAAGAGCATTTCACCAAATGACGAAGCAAAAGGCGGAAGCAAACCATCTCACTCCATTTCCCAGGCGGTGGAGAAGATGCACTTCTTGATTGCAGGGATTCGCCGGGGATCTTCTGCAGTGCTGCCCCGGAAGCTCGTCTGGATCGTTTTGGCTTGAAGATGCGCGCCACTGTATTGGCCATTCGGTTTCGGTAGGGTGGCTGAGTTTATAAATTATGCAACGGTTGAATGAAACCAGGGGAAGCTTTCATGTCTTAATGGGATAAATGTTTCTCGGATGCTCGGTGGCTGGTTGGTGCATTCCGCCTTGCTGCGCTCGCTCCAATGTAATACACATCGAGCGTGGGGTGGTAGATGTTTGGCAGGAGCTAGAAGATGGTGCATTTGTTTCTTGCACGGAGTAGGGAACAGATTTAACTCCTTGAAGGAGTTTTTGTAGATTTTGAATGTAATGTTATTTAAGAAATGATTTGATTGTACTGATTCATTTTCCCAAATTTTGTTCAAAATACCATTTACAATTTGTGAGGAAGTTTCTTTCATGTAATGCGGAATATATGCTCATTTTTCCATTATTTCAAAGAACCCTATTTCCAAATCAAATCAACTACCGGAAACCACTGGAGCAATCAGGACTTTTTCAAGCGACTTAAAAGCTAAACTAGCACAACCAGCTCTGGGTGTAAATCCTAGTTTATCCCTTCGCCGTCAAACCACTAGAAACCAAACCATCTTAAAATGGAAAATAGTACCTTACCCAACAAGACCGCTGTACCGCAGTATTTCGATCATCCTGTGGCAGCACAACCGCATGCTTTCTTGGATCGTAAATAAATAGCCGGATTGAAGGTGCTGACCTACATACTAGCAGACCAAGGCGGTGGGAAATGCACATCCAAAGTGGCCAATCTGCAGGTGCATACGGCTTTACACCAATCAACCCAAACGGTCAAATGGTGCTTCCGATACGAAAACATCCGCAGTCTTCTGTTGATCACACTATCAATCACGAAACAAACTGCAAAGCAGGATGAGCAATTTTGGGGTTGAGTTTAGCAGGGAATGAACAACAACAAAAAAGGCGATGGGTAAAAATGCTTACACGGCGGATCAGGTGGCCGCACCGCAAGGCCACCGCACTAAATAGCGATTGCAAACTGTCGATCTCGTTCGATAATTTATAGGACCGTGGAAAAATGGTGTGCTTAAGTCCATTTGGTTTATCGCAGAATTTGTTTTTCGCTTCCTGCCATCCGGTTGCTGCTGCTGGATGCTTTATGGGGCTGCGGCAAACTGGGTGGGAAATGATTTATGTGCGGAATTTAAAATTGCTCGTTTAGCTGCTGGTGGAGCTTTTCACACGCGGTGGAGTGTCGGTTTCCCTTTACGGCGGGGAGTGGTGATGGGAATGCTGTTTCATCTCATTTGAATACAAAAATTAACCTGTCTATCAAAGCTAATGGAATGCATCACTGCTGTGTGTGTATGAAATAGGATGTATTTTCTGTGTGTAAATAATGGCCATAGATAGATTAATGGGCATTTTTGTGGGATGAGCCTTGGTACAGTTGATCGTTAGTGGTGGATTTGTTTTAAATTGGCAAGCTTATCTAAATCATATTGTACATTTTTCAAAGGCTTTCAAATGGGCCAGTTGGAAAATGAATGAGTAATATATAGTAAGAAAGCTCTCAGCCAATTTAGATATTTATTATTTTTCTTTGTATCCTGGTCATGGCACCAATTGCTATGCTCACTTACAATCAAGACTTACTTAAAGAATAGAGATGTGTTAATAGATTTTGTGAATTGTAGTGTTAAATTTAATTGAAACGGTCTATTAGTGTTTATTAAATAGCATACTGACTATAAAATACTTTTCAATACTCATTGGTACGCTTATCTCATTTCTAAGTCCTCATGTTCAGTGGTTTTTCTTCTAAATACATACCATTGACTTTTCACCGTAACCGCTGTGTCATCTTTCCAGCGTGTCCTGATCGACCACTGTGATGCACCGCAGCGTGTTGAAAAGTAACACCACCAAGGGCTATCAAAGATCCCACAGTCAACGGACATCCTGCAGTGCGTCACTGTCATCAGTCAGCAGCATCAAAGGCTCCGAAGCATGAAGGAATCAGCGAATGTCAGAAAGAACCAACCCTGCAACCATGGGTTGTGTACTAGTGAAGTAAACCACACCGTCTAGACCACCAGCTTGCTTTCTCTCTCTCCCTCTCTGTCTGTGTATCATTTCGTAAACCTTACTTCCCTTCGTAACCGCACCGCTCGGTTTGGGATTCATCATCGTTTTGCGGGAAGTACGCTCCGGGGAAAAATTGCAAACTTGCAAGTAAATAATAAATGAAGCCTGCGCCAGGTGTGGCTAGTAGTGGTGAAGGATGAGCATTGCTTCCGATTTACCCAGGATTTGGTCTGTGGCAGTGTCGGTAGTGTAAGAAGGAACGTGTAAGGGAAGAGGCTGCAGAAGAGGGAGAATGTTTTAGCACCTTTCCCGTGTCTTGTTACTATTACCGCACATACTACGTACGGTGTATGGATTTTTATTTCACTTACTCTCGCGAGTGTCTGGCATGGTGTGTCAGGCACGGGCAATGGGAAAGTTGAAGCGTTTCGCGTGCACTGTTTACTGCCGTTGGTGGTGTCGTTTGCGGGACCGTTACATTTTTCCGGACCGTTTAGCAGAAAGCCCGACCAAGGCGGCACATGTGTTGATGAACCGGCCGGCTACCGTTGTTGGTACAGTGGGGAGTGATTTTTGTTTGGCGAAGTGCTTTTTCCGAAGCTGTTCGAAGGTTGTAAATGATGCAACAGAGGTTTGATGAAAAATAACTTGTAAAAAGGCTTTTTTGTATGTACCATTTTTCAAACTATTTGAAGTACAATTAAGAGTGACTGGGAGATGCCTGCATAGTTTTTAATGCATGATAGAAAAACAGATAATGGCTTAGCATTACCTATTTATTCATGGAACTTTTCTGACAAAATATGGCCTTTTTTCGAACTGTGTTAATGTTTTTCAAATCAATTTATCAGGAAACAAGAAACAAGAAACCTAATAGCAAATCTTGGAATGGGAGGCATTCGGATGGTGGAATTCAATACCATGCAGAGGGGTACACAAACAGTCTTTGGTACGGAAAGATAGTTGATATGAGGTTTGAACCCACGACTGTCATGTAGTTAAGTCGTACGAGTTGACGACTGTACCACATGACCGCTCCTGTGGGTAGGTTAAAAACTTAATACGTAGTTTCCGACAGTCACCGGACTCATCATAAATTTTGAGTTCTCAGGAAAGAACAGGCAGAGTTTTTCTTCTTTAAATGCTGTACGATAAACTGCAAAAATATTTTTTAAACGTATAATGATTTATATAATGATTCAGACTATATTACATAAAACGGAGAGATCCCGAACCTTCAACACCATGACATGCAAATGGCTTATAGTTGGAGAATGGTTCGGTTGGAGAGCATGAAACATATATTTCTTTTTTGTTATCACAGTATCTTTTTTTGTATATTAAAATTTGAATACTTCTTCGTGTAAATTTGTAAGGAACTTGTTCTTCTTCATCTAGAACAGGCATCTTCATTTTCATACAATCTCCCAAGCTCATTGGTTATGTATGAAACATTGATTTCGCTGTTCCCTTCCAATAATGATTCGGCAAATGAAGTAAATCTTACACGGTCTGCATTATTATTACTGCCACCAAATCAAACTGGTTTCGGAAATAAAAATCTGCCTCTTCCGCTTATCACGACCATTTCTCCCTTTCCGGCCGGTATCACCTACGCTAGATGTGATAGAGAAATCGATTCCATCGTTACCTCCATTTCGTTTATTACCTCTATAAATATCAATCGATGGGTTCCTTGCCGCGCACGTTAGGCATGCGGTACCTTGGTCCCCTAGGCTGCTCAAGTTACGCACACTTTTGTCACGCTCCAAACCGTGTTTTTTCTTTATCAGAGGAAGTGTGCTGGCACTGTTCTTCACGCAGTTTTGCTTCCATCCACGTCAGGACTGGGATGCCTTTAAGATGCTGCTCCTGACAGATATTCCATCCCATAACGTACCCGTAGTGTATTCGCGTCAATGTTACTCCCGCTCGTTATCGTTATCACCGGAGCGGGAGCCATGTCCGTAGAGAGCTTTGCCACTTTACGGCGATTACGACGCTTTTCCGCGCGCGCATAACGAAACAACAAAAAAACGTAAATTTGTATCGTTTGGACAGTGGAAACGGAGTGTTTAAAACAACATCTACTACTGTCTACTACCTCCCGGGTACCGGCACTAAAACGACGACAGTCCACAAATCACGCACAGCAGCGCCCGCTTGCCTGCCATCGCCAGGATAAAGGACACGCAGCTTTGCACGCGGCTTTGAGCTTCGTTCCCGCCGGAACTACGGCTCGCTGGCAGGGACACGTACTCTCTCACACACACATGGGATTCCCTCGGCTCTGAGGCTGGACTTGTGCCCCAACAGTTTCCCACCCCACGGGAATCGGTCAGCCGGAATGACAAACGAACTGACAGGCGCACTTTTCACCGGCGGCATACTAATGCGCTGCCCGGTGGGTGTGCAAAACGATTTGGATGCTGTATCTGTGTGTGTTTTTTTCTATACATTCCTCTTCCTGCTCCTCCTGCTTGGAAGTAGCCAGAAACGCATGAACTGGCCCGCTGTCCAGTTCGGTTTACGTTTAGCGCGGATGTTTCGGGTCGCTTGAGTACATGCGAGCGAAACACGGAGCCACCATAATAGAGCTTAGTTTATCTAAACGCATGCGGGCGGTGATGGGATGGGGGGTTTTGAAATGTTGTGGACATGTTGTGGCGCGCGGCTTGTTTTTTTTAAAAGCTTTGTCTGTCCGGGCGTGTTTGNTTGCGAGTCGAGTTTTTAAGTGGCTTCAGTACATATGTTTCCGGTTATGATTGGCACCTGCGTTGGCACATTAGCTGGTGATGAAATGTTTGTTCGATAAGCAGCTTTTAATAATTGCAAACAAATGACCGTTCTGGCAGGCGACTATTAGTAGTATGTAATGGTTGTGGCTGTTGTGGAACTGTGTAAAGCAGGGGTATTAGCTTGTAAAGTTTCAATGATCGAGCTGAATTTGCAGTTTTTTTATTTATGCATGTCTATTGCAACATGATAGTTTTAAACAATGATATATTGATGACTTTAAAATTGTGCTTTTGTTCATTCTTTTGATAACTTGAGTATTGTTGTTTTTTATTTATTCATGAAATAAATATTTTGTTTATAAACCTTTAATACCGGTTATTTGTTTTGATTTATGCTTTTCCAAAAGATTGAAACATAAAACTCATGCCTGGTGAGACTCAACTTTTTTGTTTAAATTTCAAAATAATTAATATACTATTTTTCGCTCAAACTACAGATTATAACATTTCTTCAAAAATGAGTAAAACGATTGAAATTTTAGAAAAATGTTGCTCCATTTAAAAAATGTCCTGGTTGATGCCATATAAATAGCACACATTTAGGCGCATTGCTGTCTCATCCCGAAGGTATGCAATCGTACTGTGAAACCTTACAAATGTTCTTTGCTTCTTCCCGATTTCGGGCCGATTTTTCCTTCGCAGCAAATTTAGAAAACCTTTCGCCAGAAATGTAATTAACATTTCACCAGAGTGTTACACCGTTCGGTTGCGTTTGACTGGAGCGCAATTGAAAAGCTGAAATCAATTTGTCAATAGGTTATACATTCATACGTTCGTTTCGAGTTGCTAACCTTCCCGGAATGTCGGGAAAGCGTTCCGTGACATTTTAGCAAAAGGCAGCATTGGTAGAAAGGCACAGAACGGGCGAAGGAGTACTGACACGACAGCCGCTTGGACCGATCTTTGGCTGATACGTACCCACCAGAGACTTCACGTTGACAGGTCACAAAGGGTGATAAAAAGAGAGGGATCGAGTGTTGAGGTGCATACAAGCGCAAAAGTTGTTTTTTTTCTTCTCTCCAGTGCTGTTGAAATAAAAACCACCACCGAAAACGATCCTTGCCGCGTGTCAATGTGGATGAAGGTTGTGCTCCGTTGTATGAACCGATGATGATAAGTCGCATGGGAAAATTACGCCACGGAAGAAGCAACATTTATTCTTTATCCGATCTCGGGGAAGGAAGAAAGCCAAACCGCTTCCCCGGGCTGCGCTATCGATTTTATGCCATTTCTAATTTGATAGCACTTCCTTCCACTGTTCTGGTTGGCTCGAATCACCAACGCATCCCGACGGCCACCGCTGAAACTTTCCGGACATTTTGTGTTGCTTCATTTCCGGGAGAACCCACCGCGAAGGGAAAAGATTCAATGCCCGAAAGCTAATGGTTCAGCGTAGTTGTGCTTGGGTTCTTTTCACAATAATCCTTGCCCGCTCTCCCCTCGGTACCACTTCCCAGAAAATGGGAATATGTGTGCTATAGAATTTCACTTTCGCCATCGACAACTGACATTGGTTTTTGTAGCCATCATTTTTTTTTCGGCAAAGACCAGAAAGCAGAAAGCTCTCGGCACAATGTGTGCGAAATTGAAGCATTATGATCTCCGCTCGCCACTCTCTTAACGGCAAATTGTTTTCACCACTGACAACATGAATCATTGTTATGGAATTCGATATGTTCACTTCCGTGCTCGGTGTCTGTAACGACCGTGAGGAAAGGATGCGGAGAGGTAAGGTGCAACGAGGGGAGAGTTTTGAGAATAGGATATTGTTGTTGGTTCGTGCCAAAAATCGGTGTCGAAAGCCAATAAGTAGCAGTTTGAAGAGGAAAAACCCAACCCTCAACTGCTGGGAAGGTGTACTGCAGTGTCAAGAGGTGTGAGCACACTCGTTACGAGTGCACTGGTGTGGTATGTGCTACAAGTCTTCTTGCCGTGGTTGAAGGAGCCTGGACGGTCAAGGATTGCATGGTGGTTGCATTCGTGTACTGTTCAATCACCAATGGGAGTAAAAGAGGTGAAATGTCAGGTCAGTTACTGCAGTGTTAAGATGATCAATGATAGAATTGTGGTATTGATTGGTAAATGGTAGATAACTTGATGTACAGTTTTGTGGCAAAAGATAAAACATCGATGGTAGATAAGAAAACTACAAGTTTAATAATATTTATATTGCATCCTCAATCTGACATTGCTTTGTTAAATGCCAATGGGGGAAGCAAATGGGTACCCAGCCCTTGCCCTCCCTATTTATCAAAACAGTATCACGCTCGATGTCCCCATGTCGTTGACATGGTTTCATCGTGTCCCTGTGCGTCAACGGTCACCGCAGTTGTGCAGTGCAGGGCTACATCTTCCCTTCTGTCCACGTTGTCGGCATGTTGTTTGCGTTCGTTTGATTGCCAGTGTAATGCAATGCAAACAAGAGCGCTAGTCACCATTACCACCATCGCTACAAAACCCTTCATCACAGGCCTTGGAAGGAGTTAGAGCTACGGTAAACAAGCCCGAAGCATAGAAGCTGCCCTAGGGCGTTACAAAGCCGGACCGGTAGGGGCTGAGCTTCCTGCTGCACCGTTACAACCAAAGCTGCCAATCCTTGCAAACAGCACACTCAGCTCACCATCTCCTCCACCCATCGCGTGCTTCAACACACACCCGACAAACGGTCGGTGTAACGATGTGTGAGCTAGTTTTGCGTACGCAGGCGACGTTCTGCGCAAGTGGCAATTAATATTAATGAACTTTAAAATGTTTTCAATGGCATCTAATATTCGATTATGGCGGGTGTCCATGGCTGTGCAAGGTGCTGCTGCTGCTGCACTACGTACTAGGCGAACGTAGTACAATGCAGTGCATCCCATCAACTAACCGAATGGTCGTTTACTGCGAAATTGCAATTCGTACCGTACCGTAACCGGAGCAGTCTCACGGGACGGAACGAATGAGTTCTCTGTTGCAGCCTCCGTACGGCGCAGTCTGACGTCGAGTGATGATTGTTCTGCAATTGTGGATGCGTGGTGCCTGATGTTGATGGTTACTGCTTACAGTTCGGGTTGGGTGAAAATGCTAATTTTGAAACGGAATGTGTCCTTGCTTCTTCTTTTTTTTGGGAAGGGGGAATGATAAAACAAGTCGTCTTGTTCATGGGTTCGATGGACGGTGTCCTTTTTGAGAGCGTTTGAAAGGGAAAAAGCGCCTAAAGTTAGGCAAATTCGCATCACCGAATACTGGTATGGATAGTGGGATCTCTATAGGACCTTTTGTTTGGGCGACAAAGGACACAAATTGAGATAAATATTTGAAATATTGTATATTTTTATTCATTAAAAACTTACACAGTGAAACACGTCATAACGAGTACTCTTTGAAAAATGAAAGTCAGTTGTGTATCAGGTCTTCAAATGGGTAAAAAATTTAAATAAATAAAATTTACAAAGTGTAATTCAACATAACATTCAACATAAAGCCGGTCTCGTAGTACAGTCGTCAACTCGTACGACTTAACAACATGCCCGTCATGGGTTCGATCCCCAAATAGACCGTGCCGCCATACGTAGGATTGACTATCCTACGTAATCAATTAGTCACTGAAAGCCAAAGCCCACAAGTGGTACAGGCAGGCCTTGACCGACAACGGTTGTTGAGCCAAAGAAGAAGTAGAACAATTCAACATAAAGAAATCAACAAAGTTATTTATGTTGTTTATAAAATGTTTATTTACAAAAATGTTTGTACATGACTTTAAACAATATAGCAAAGCACTCCTAAATAAAAAAAATATAAAATATTGTTTTTTTTTCTTCCTAAATTGAACAGATGCACAGACGGCGATTTTCTTCATCCTGAACATCTCTTCAACAAAAAATCATGTAATCTGGTTTGGACAAAATAATTGGATGATCATTCACTTGTTCAGGTGCAATCCATATTCTCCAAACCTAAGCTACTGCTATGCATCAATTGAAACGGCCAATACGAATCGTTTCAATTCCTTACTATCCTCATGATAATTGCCCATATGGAAATGGCCATCAAACCAAAGAGGGTTGAACGAGTTGTGCTTGACTTCCTATGCCGAACGCTTGCAATCTAAGTCAATCTTACCCAATCCTACCAAAACATTCCAGCAAATGCCATCCAAAGAGTTTGTTTTGGAAATTTAGAAAATCAGCTCACGAATAAAAATCTGACCAAGGGTTAGGGCATGGTATTGCGTGCGACTGCTGCTGCTGCTGTTGCTCGTTTACCAGAACCATTCTACCGCTTTGTGTGTGTGTGTGTTCAAACAAGGAATAAGTGCAAAACCCTCACCCGTAGACCCCGTGCTGAGGCACCGTAGCGTCCGTGACCATCACAAATCTTGAATATCTTGAGCGGCATATCGGTATGCGGATGCTTTGCTACGGAAGCGAATCGAACGAGAGTGCCATTTTTGCATGCCAATTGCAGCTGTGGTACCGGCAGGCAAATGGACGCATTTGTTGCCTGTGATTTTTTGTCCATTCTTTTCCCTTTTGGAATGAAAATGTTTTTGTGTGTATGTGTGTGTAGAAAACAAAAAAAAAGGAAAATGAACGGGAAGAGCTGCAGTGGAAGAAAAATAAGCTTCGATCGCTTTCGATTATAAGAACCGAGCGAACGTGTCCCAGACCGACGCAGCATATAACTGGGCTTGACTGGCGGAATTCAACCGTATCGCAACGAGTTTTACGAGCGCTTCTTGTTACGTTGGGCTTAGTAATAAAATCTTAAATTTTATGCTCATGTAAGTATAAAAAAAACCCAGGCCAATCTAAGGGCGGCTTTGGTCTCAGATTGGTTGCACAAATCATGAATTGGCCCACCGTTTTTGTGAGTAGTGTGCGTCCTTGAAGAAAATGAAATTATACTGCATTTGATTTTATCGTAGTTTTGTTAAGCTTATGTTGGGCTCAAATGGAAATCACGTTTTTTTTAAATATGGGATATGTCAATTAAACAATTTGATTTGAGATTCGAGACTTGAAGGAATATCCTGCTAGATATTCAATACCCCTGAAATTATGCAAATTGTTATAGAGTGTACGTATGAAGGTTGAAAAAAATGCACATTTTTTGTTTGCCTTCTTTAACAGTATCCAATTGCCCCGAAAATTAGTTATGTTTATATAGAATTTGTAATAAAATTCCGTTTTATATCTAAATAATAACCCATTTATATATATATAAAATAAAATAAAATAAATTAATATATTGCCTACATTTAGGCGTTAAGCGAGTTCATTCACGCAACAATATATAAACATATTGCATACCTTGAGGCGTGAAGTAAGGATGGCCAGGGAAAAGATGTGTAACTAAAAAACATTTCAAACGCAACAATTAGAAGAATCCTCGGAGCAATGAACAATTGTACAATGTATTGTTATTTTGAAACAAGCACGGCCTAACAACATGTCCTTTATGGATTCAAGGCCTGTAAGAGCTGTGCCCATGCGTTTCTGCTAGGAACGCACACGATTGTTGCGCCAAATAAAACATAAATAACAGTATCAGTCCTCTTTGGCTCGTTGGAAATGGTTTTTTGGATGAATTAATCGGAGAATGACAACGAAAATCGTAGAGAAATTTAGCTTGTTTATGATAAATTAAAACCAATCAAAAACATAAAACAAAATATCATTCCTATTCTTGTTTTACAAGCACCTTTACCCTAAGACTAAGGTAAACACAGTTGGGCTAGAACAAACAATGTGTTTGATCCCATAAAACGATTGAACTATGTTTCATTTCGTAACACGTCGTCTATGCATTGTTGAAAAAGGAAACCTCAATCCAAACCCGGACCATACAACCAAGTCTTGCAGGAGCCTCACTTGTGCGTTAAAAAAATGGTGCAATATAATCCTAGCTTCCACCGTGGCACGTACGCGTGCCATTCGTATGGTTGCGGAAATTTCGATACCCTTCTTTTCACACAGCACTGAACACTTGAAAGTGGGTCCAGCTTCGCTGCTCAAAGGAATGCTGTAAAAATATCGTCCCTTTTTCAACGAGCAAACCTGTTAAAGTAACGCATCCGGTTTGACGAACGAAAGTGGTCCGGCGACCACTAACGAACGGAATCGGCAAACCCTTCGGGCTGGTGCTATCTAGGAAGGACACAAACGCGGACCCTAACAACACAGACAGCCAGAGGACACAGGGAAGACACATTTGCTACCGGCAAGCAAGTGAAAAGTCAGAAATGAGATTGAAATTTGATTAAGTGATTGTTGTTATCCGGAATTCAAAACTGAAGCCCTTTTTCGCTGCGTGTAAGTTGTTTGCTGTCGGCTGCCAATGGGCGTGTAGCGTGCAAGTGTGTGCAAGCGGAAGCGAGAGTGGAATGTGTGTAGCGATGGGTAAACACGCACCGTCGCCCTTCTTTCCCTGCAGGTCGATGGGACGGAGCGTTCCGTGGCTCCCGTTCTGACGAGGGAACGCTGAATGGGTGCCTTGATTGCGGATTTTTCGGTAAACAATACTGACGCATAAAGTAAGGTAATGGCTCACTCGCACTGTTCGCGTCCCGATTGTGGCAAGTCTTTGTGTATGGTATGGGTCCGGGTCGGGATACTGGGGGAACGCTTCCGATGCTCGATTTCCGTTTAGAATTTTTGCACGCTTTTTTCTACGCATTTTCAGTTGCTTTCCACTGGGGTCAACTTGGGTGTGTGGTGTGTGTTTTTTTGCTTTTTCTACTCTCCTCCTTAATTCCTAAGCGCCCATTGAACGACGGTCAGATCGAGTGGAATGGTTTAGCGTGCTTAGGTGATAAAGAGTTTTGTGGTGTTAGTGTGGCCCTTTTTTACACACACTCACACACACACACTCTCTCTTTCTCTCTCCTTCTTTCCCAACGATAACCCAACACGATGTTGTTACTTAGAAAGGGTGTAAAATTTGAAACCGAACGATAGCAAACCGGGGGGTGGCTGCCCATTAACCCGTGAGTGGCGTTTAAAAAGTAATGATTTTTGGCAATAATGTTTTTTGATGTTGTTTTTTTTTTTTGGTTGCTGTGGGGGATAAAATCGATTCGGATCGGTTCTGGTTTGGGGTTTGTAAAAAAAGGTTATTTTTTTAAAGGTGCTTTTATGAAGTTGAAACGATAAAAATTGAGCTCTTTTTGCTCGCATGTGAGTGTTGATTGAGAAGGAAGTGGGATTTAAAACAATGTTTAGATGCACTTTAAAGGATTTAATGTTATGCTTATCAAATGTAGCTAAAATCATTTCAATTTCTTTCTTTTTTAATTTTGGCCAAGTTGGACGTATAGATATCATAGTTTTGGTTATCATCTACAACATTCTGTTGTGTTTTTTTGCTGTGCTAGAAAAATTGCTTTTGGTTAAAAAAGCTCTTTTTTCATGCAATGGTCCTTTGTTTTTTGCTTAATTGTCATTTTGTTTCTTATCAGTAAGATCATGTTTGATCGATCAGATCAAACAGTGATCCGAAGGAACAATATCTAAGTTGTACAGCCCGTCGAGAGGAACTCCCATTGAAATGTTTTTATCCCTTTTTTACAGGTGCATTTGCTCACAACTGAATGAACGGCGTTAGTCCTCTCCCGGTTTTAGTTGATATGACACATTGGATATGACACACCCAACTGTTTGGATTATTATCTTTAATGCACTTTATGTATCTTTGATAGGAGATAGGTTGGACTGCAACACCTACAGGGGTATTACGGTGTTTAATACCGCCTATAAAATATTCTCCCTGATCCTTCAGTATCGCCTTGTCCCGCACGTCGAAGAGATAGTCGGAAACTATCAAAGAGGATTCCGAAACGGAAAATTAACCACTGATCAGATGTTCCCCATGCGGCAGATCTTGGAGAAGATGGCTGAATACAGACACGACACATACTTCATTGACTTCACAGCCAGGGTAAATCTGTATGACGCTATGAGCTCATTTGGAATCCCGGCCAAACTGATAAGGCTAGTTAGAATGACTATGACCAACGTCACTTGCCAGGTGAGGGTTGATGGAAAACTCTCAGGGTCAAGGGTCTGCGCCAGGGGGGCGGGCTTGCCTGTCTCCTATTTAACCTGGCACTAGAGAGGGCCATCCGCGACT
>VTWG01014679.1:0-17758 GCA_008817895.1 Anopheles fontenillei | reverse complement strand
CCTCTGATCCGGGGCAAGGTTGTTCCGTCAGTGAGTCACTGTGCCAACGATGATGACGATGATGATTCGCCCGTAGCAGCCCTGCAATGCAATGTTAATGTAATTGCTACGCAAATACGGTGCGTTTGCTTTCCGGTGGATTTACATTTTTTCAATTAAAATTTTATTCTAATGGATGTACCCGTCCCGGTGTGTTGGCAATGAGGCGCGGCTAACTTCAAGGATAATGTTGGCGAAGGGAAGTTGTTTAGTAAAATATATAAAAATCGCTTCTTCGAGGGATGAACTTGGTTTAGTACTTTAAATTCAGAGACTGCCTGAAGCGCAGCACAAAATGAACCCTTAAAAATTACATCCAACCCATCTGGAGAGGGGGAAAAAGTCTATTCCGTTCCCTTTTTCGATCAAAGTTATTGCTCCGTGGGAAGTGAAAACAGTTTCAACCTCCGAAAACGGTTCCCATCCAAGCGCGACCCGAACAGCGTGTCCTTTTTCATGCGACTTTGCCGCACGACTGCACCACTTTCAAGATAAAAACGCGCTTCAAATTCCAACCCTCCAAATTCCACTCCATATATGTGTGTGTGTGTGTGTGTGCGGGCAAGTTTTGCTACCTAATTTCCACACGCTTATTCTATCGCGCGTGAAACAATATTTTCTTTCCATTCCCGGCGTTCGGCACGCGCGGAGACAAAAGCCAAAACGTCGTCCGTACGCATGAGAGCGCATTTTTTCGTGGGAAAACGCATGCGACAAGAGTGTGTGTGTGTGTGGGTTGTTTGAAAAGGAAAGGGAATGAAATGGTGGGTGTCGCGCAATGATGTGCGTTTTCCAAATCGACGGTGGAAAATGGGGTTACAGCGTACGGTAGGCGAGACCTTCTGGAAAATCCCGGGCATCGATGCTTTTCAAGTCGTTTGGTAGCCGTTTTTTCTGTCCTTCTTTTGCACTAAAAGAAGTGCCTGTGGGTGTGTGTGTGTTAGAAGTGGAAGAGGCGTGTATGTGGAAGATAAAGATAAAAAGAAGAAGTACCACTTACACACTTGTCTGTTCTAAGAAGGGGAAAAAAAGCACAAGCAAAAGAGACCGAAGAAAGCTGCCATCGAAACGGATCGAAGGTTATTGTCTTGTCATGAAAGGACTTCACGGGATAAAGGTACGAATTTTCACAAGCCATCGTTCGGCATGCCACATGTCATTGCGTGTGTGTCAGCACACGACAGCAGTCTCTTCATATTATTCGAAAGCGATTGCCGGTATATGTTTACGCATAATTCGTAAGTGCTTTTCAAACCATGCCATGTCACCGGCTTTGCCATTGTACCCTCAGCCAGAGTCAGGGAGAGTTCGCCCCACTCCCCCATCATCCACTCCTACTCGATTGGAGGACGATATGTTATTATTTGCTCACTTCACTTCCATTCCCTTCCTCGCTTGTACTTTTCGATACATTTTCCTGTTGAGACTTTGTCCCAACCATCGCAAAGTTTAACGTCTTCCGCACTGTGCTTCAAGCTTGTGTTTTTGTTGCAGTAACTTTTCCAGCCCTTAGCTTTGGCCGTCTTTTGATTACTTTGGGGGGAGCTTTTTCTTCTTGCTGTTGTTGCTTGAAAATCATATCAGCAGCTCGAGAAAATGAAAACACCACGTGTATATGAGCTTTCTCGTTTTTCCTCGCTCTCTCGTCACCCGGTTTCGAAATTCATTTTTCTTCCACATCATTGCAAAAACATACTTCCAACGATAAGCGGTGGATAGCGACTGACGGTTCGGTCACCTTCACAGCTCAAGAGCCTTCCGCCCACAAAATGGAAAGTTTTCCACAAGTCACGGTTCAAGCCAATTTATTAGTCAGCTTTATTTTGGGTTTGGTTGGTTGAGTGGTAAGTCGGAGCGGTGGTCGGAGCATAAAGCAGGACAACACACACACCGATGGATTCGATCGCTTTGGCAACCATCCGGACCAACGGGGGGAATTCCTGCCCGTGCGATGTAAAACGGTGTTTCGGAATAAAAATACGAACAACAGAACTTTCACTGATGCTTCTCAAAAGATACATCACTTTTGAACGGCCAGTTCGTCGGTGCTTGGGCTAATATTTTGTGTCTTATCTGTTTTGCCTTACACTTTCTCGTAAATTCCGCACGGCATAGGTTTTACATTATGACCTCGCTGTAGCAAAGTTCAAGCACCAGTTTCGCGAGCGTGTGCTGCGCACTGACACAGAACGATAGCGCGGGAGCAGCAAATTCAAACACCAGCCAGCCAGCCAGCCAGCCAGCGCCATCGGGGCGGGGGGGAAACTTTCACTTTCATAATGCAGAAAATTTATGACGATGAAATGACGATGTGCTACGATGAGGTTCTTTTCGGGCCCAGCCAGCGCGTATGGCTCGAAGGGTTTCGAGCAAAATTTAAGAACAAATATTTTACCAGGCTTTACGATGATGAGCCTGAGGTTTACATGGGGAACGCGATGCGTGGGAAGCGAAATTTGACGCGTGAGGGTGGTGCTTCAGAGTGCTTCTGAAGGTTCTTAGGTTCCGTTGAGAGGCAAACTATTGAAAAGCCATAAAATGGAGGCATACGACACGGCAGTGTAACCTTGATGCCTGCGCGTGTATTATATTTGATTAGCGTTGAGCTTTTGAACGGTAGATGATATGATGAGAGTAGTAGCAGCGCCCACACGCACGCGTTTTTGGTGGTTTATTGGGAACATGAGTTTTGATAGATTTGAGCAAGCAAAGTTATGTATATTTGAAATAAAGCTTAATTTAGTTCAGGTTGATACAACGATGCTTTCTGGCTCAAAGACGGTGTCGTGCTTTTGAGAAATAATCGGGTTTTTATATGGGAATCGATCAGCTTCAAGTCCTGTAGCAGCCATCGCCTTTATTCCCTGGGCTACAAAGGTACATCTGGCATAGGTCGGTTAATTTGCAATTTAAGGATAAGAATTCAATTCCCCTAATTATATATTTAATCTTTCTTTTCCCATTTACCACTGAACTGTGATAAAAATTCTTTTTGCTTCTTCTAAACGTTACCCCAAACACAATCACACTCGTCAGCGTGATAAAAATCGCCGTAAAAGTACTTCACAACTCACATGTCTTATCGTTTAATAACTTTCCTGTCGAACGCTTCCGTCGTTTGTGTCATTGACACACACACACACACACACACCATCCGCCGTCCTTGCGTGACTTTATTTTCTCCTCAGTGGTAAGAGTAACATATTCCATCACGATAACCATACCTGTAACGGAAAAAGTCGAGAAAAAAAGAGAAAATAAGCAACGAGCATCGTTAAGAAGCAGAGAGATAGAAAGCATTTCCATCTTCCGTTTGATAGTATTGAAGATTAAAACTTTATATAAGCGCCGCCGGTTACGAGCACTGCGCGGGACGAAAACTCGACGTTTCCAGTTTTAAATGAAAGAAAGTACCTGAAGGAAAGGAAAAGGAACGCTGCCAACACCGCTGTGTTTGATGAGTTGGGCAGGCCAGGTGGTGAAGGTGAAAGGACACACAGACACACAGCCACACAGACATACAGCCACAGAGTGGAGAGTGAAATTTGCAAGCAAAAATAATGAGATTTTCCGGCCGTTTCAAAGACCGATTTTCGTAGGTCGAGAAAATGTTTCTCAAAGCAACTGTTGACTGGGTGTGTCTACAGGGGGTGAGAAATGGGATTCACAACTTTTCCTGCGGAGACCACAGACGTTGTTTTTCGCCTCCCACTTCTCTCCCTCCACCCTTCCCCGGCGCTTGCCCTATTCTTGAAGCTTTGTTCTTTTGCGCAAATCCCACCGCATAAATCACCGCAGCGTCGTAACGGGCGCGCTACACCTTGGCTTTTACGCAGAGGGTGCGCACAGCGGTGGCCAGCGGACACGCGGAGCACGGAAATCTTCGAACCGCACAAACACAGCAGGGCTCTGGTCTGGCGGGCTGCAAAATGATGAGCCACGACGAACGGATGTGTAAGCTTCGGGCCACAACATAAACATGTTTAATTATCCTTCTTTACGAGCTACGGGTTCGGTTTCTCAGGCGCGCTGGCGCGTTTCGTAACGGACCATTCCAGCGGGTGCGCCATCAATGTCTCTCTTAAGCGTGCATTATGTTTCCCATTCCCTGCCCCTGTAGCCCGCGGGGTGGTAAAGAAAACCCTTTGCACAAGAATTTTCAGTGTTTTTTTTTTAAAGCCAGCACTGCGGCAGACGGGATTTGTTTGCCTTACCCCGTGTCACTCATAGCTCCTGCACCGAGCGCCATTCTTCAAGCACACATACATGATACAATTAATTGGCTTCCGGTAGTACAAGGTAATGCCACCAAACCAGTGTGTTTGGTGAAAGATAAAAATATCCCGCAGCTGGGTGGGGAATTTATTCGAGCCCAAAATCTTTTCGAGCCTTGGTTTTGGCTGATATAGGCGATTGTGGCTTTGTCGGCAGAGCGACAAACCATTGAAATAGATGATGCCATCAACAGCAGCCACCGCAGAAATGGCCTGCCTGTGTGAGCTTCTGTGTGGTGTATCTGTCTGTGGTGTCGTAATCATGAACCACAGAAACAATTCCCCTATTTAGATGTAGGAGGAGAATGTAATCCAACCGATTGTCCCCAGCAGCAGCACGGCTCGGTTTGCACACGGAATATATTTGAAAGCATTTTAAGAACGAACGAACGAAATGGATCAAATCCAGCATAACTGGCTGCTCGGAAGCGCACATACTTGGTTTGGAAAACAAGAACAAGCAAGAGCAAGAAAGCAACCAAAAGGAACATCCTGGTGAGGTCGTCTCCATCAACGGAACCGGAATGGTTCCTAACAAGAGACGGGGAGTGGCCCAATTTTGCGTCCCGCTTTCCTGTGTCGTCACCCGGCCGAGCTCGCTTGCTGCTGTCTGTTGCATGAGACGATGAGATTTTGCGTTCCTCGGAGCGACACAAACGTAATAAAAATCCAACAGACGCGATGGTAGCGCACATGCCCGGGAGCCGTTGCGAGCAGCGAAAATGGGTTAGCGGGCACACCAAAAGCCACATGGTTAAACATTCAATTTGAAATTATAGCCCCAACAGCAAATAAGCTCAGCACCGTTGGCTGTTTGGATGCTGGATTGGGGCGGCGTACTGTGAAGGCGGCAAGATGGCTACTAAATAAGGATATATGCTTCCGGCAGTGGGCTGTGCTTGTCTATCGGGCGGTGGTGTGTGTGGTTTTTCCTCGACAGTTGAGTGAAAATGACGTGGAAGCTTCTTCGAGCTGAATCTTTGCGTAGTTGAAGCGTGACGACGAAATTTAAAGACAACAGCAACGGCTACACTGTGAATTGAAGATGTGTGCTCCCGAAAACAGGTGGAAAGAATGGGTTCGATTAAATGGATTTGTGCAAAAGGTCTCGGTAGACTGCCATTTATATTCTCCCGTCTGTACGTGTTTGCTGTTGAAAACGAACTGGCAATGGCAATGTGTCAAAAATAATGTTTCACTTCAACGACTTCCCTCCAAAGCCACGGCCAGAAACGACAACACGTACCGTGTAACGCGTGTTCAATTCGTGTTGTTCGGTGCGTGTTATGGCGTGTCGAGAAACTTTCCTCATTATTTATTTTTAAAAGCCAAACCAACAAAAAAAGCCCTTCCTCATCCGTGACGCCATCGAGGGAAATGCCGGTGCTGCGGTCAATTTTGAGCGATGATCTTGACTTTCGCTCAGCAAATCAGCTGCTTGGCCTTTGACGTAATCGAACCCGAACTGCATTGTTTTTTTTTTCGCGAATGTTTGTCCGATGGAATGTGTTTCCTCTCCCCTAGCTCCCTGTTGGGTTAAAAGTTGTGGAAAGGGGACCGGGACACGCGATATGACACAAACGAACTCAATTTGTACTTCATTAATTTGTTTCCTGCAGGATCCGAGTGCCCGGGTCGGCCTCTCCCGGGGGTGGAGGTTTGCAAAGTTCGATTCTATTTCTGGGATAATAAATAAGGGAAAGATCGCAACTTTAGCCGAGGCAATTGGCAACATCATCTATGGCTGTGACGTACTTTCTGGAATCTCTGCCAGTATGCGTCACGTTAGCTTTAGTTGCCTTTGGTGGTTGCCTGTGTTGGTGGTGGAGGTGGAGTAGCAACGTATCAAAAACAAACTCTGGTGATGACGATCGTTGGAACGGAAAATCTCCCATAGGATGGGGATAATCCGTTACAGCTTGATGTAAAAATAAATACCTCGCACCACATTGCATAACTTGTTTTTCATCCAGCGGGTAAAACGAGAATGCAATTTCCTTGCACATCCTGCGCAGATTTGAATATTCGTCAGCAGTTATTTGTGGATCAATCGTTTTTCGGTTCGATTGCTTTCGTTAAGATTGTGATTTTTCCGAATCGGGTTTCCTGCAGAGTCCATCCATCATTTTAAAAAAAACACTCCAATATGGCCTAGTTTCAACAGTGCGGGAGAAGTAGAATGTTTTATTCATGATTCTCGTGGGATTAATTTGGGAGCTCATCGCTTCATGGGCTTCGTGGTTTTACCGACTGTAACATTGATGGGGTCGAGTAATGATTGAGCCAAGGTTATGCTATAAAAATGATCATAAATGTACACTTTCAGTTCCACTTTTCATCACAAGCAGTGGGAGATAATGAAAGTCCCTCCCAGGAACATGATTACAGTACCCCCCAAAATAGACCTCATGACACCATGGTTGCTAATTGACATTTGATGTCGGTGGTTTAAAAATAATAACCAAACATAATAATCTACCTCTATTAAATGTGTTCGCTAGTAAGTCATTATTTAAGTTTATCGCGTCGTAAAAGCAATGTGTTGAGTACACATTGTTAACGTAGTCTTCATTGTGAGGGAGAAATAAAAGCGGCTTTAGCATTGTAGATGTTGCAGGGGCTTAATAAGATAGTTGGTAACACGCAGATTATCCACAAGACCGATCTCAGTTCAAATCTAGAACGAGGTTGATGCTTAAACTTATTATGAGGTGACATTTCAGTAGCAAGAGGTAACTTAACGTGTTAGCATAGTTTAAGGGGATAAAACAGGAGAAGTTGAAGTGAACTGAATGATATAAATTCAATCAAAATTGAGCATTTTATTACCGACTTATGTATGTTATCAATCTTAGTGCTGTTCAACTGATCAATATTTAACTTAATGCAGGTTTGACAGCTGCCTCTTTTGTGTCATTTTATATCATCCTCATGTTATTCTCATATCCTCGCTTTTGGTTGGTGCAATTTGTGAGAAAATGAATAGACAAAAAAAACGCTATAACTGCAAGATCGTAAACAAGATTGAGCACGGTGAAATAAAACACCCTTCGGTGTGTGCGTGGTACCGCATAAAACTATTAGTAAAGCGCACTCAGTTTTATGTGCTACACTTCCTTCCACTCCACTTCACCCCGCTGGCTGATAAAGCGATAGAGCACACGGCATCGAACATCAAATATTATGGTTATCGAAATCGAACCATAACATCATCGTTCCCGACACTACACGGCCTACTCAATCGATAGCATCATAATAACGAGACATCCTCAGGGCTGTCACCATCATCATCATCATCATCATCATCATCATCAACATCGTGATCGGCATCGTTGTTGGTGTCGCACAGGGCGTGAACAATAAAAACACAAGCAACAAAATGACATGAAAATATATCACACAAATCGAAAACGACGCATCGGACAAGAGAGTGCGCCATCGGTCGAGTGTTACCGTAGCACTATTATTCGTAGGAGAAACCATTTTTCCTGCTCCTGAAGGGGGTGGGGGGGAGATTTAGTACACAACAGCGTGTTACGGTGGCTACTATGCTATTGTTGGTGATGAGGATGAGAGCACTTTGCCACTTTTTGTTTCTCAATAGCGCATGAGGAAGATGGAAAATCATAACATTGTGGTTGATAACATAGTGAAGGGACCACAATGACGATTATGATGGAGAAGAGAGTGTTTGTCTAGCCGATAATAAAAGGCCGATTAATGATTGCTATCGTACTTCCTCCTGCAAACTGTTGTGGAAAGTCGTCAACAGTTTCCCAACATTCATACAAAACATTAGAAAAAACAGTTTACGATAACTATGCAAAGTAAAGAAGGCTTAGCAGAGAGATGTTGTCAAGCAACGCGTACCTATTACCCAAAAATAAGCCACAGCTATAGGCGCATAAAACTGACATGATACTGACGAATAGCCCAATAGCGGCATGATGGTGGTGCTGAACGAGTCTATTTGCTACCAATCGTGATCGTGTCGGATAGCCCAAATTGGGCTCGGGCAAGCAAACGGGCCCACCACACACCACCAACAAAAGCGAACGAGCGAACGATAAAAACGAACAACGTGCAACCAACCCTCACCAAAGTGAGGCGAAGCCAACCCGAAACAAAACAAAAAAAAAAAATCAAAAAATCCGGAGGCACCAAAAACAAACAGCACAACGAACGAACGAGCAACAGCGCTCTCCGGGCATCTAGATAATTGTCTGGCCCCGGTCGGCCACATGGCTACAGGCGCCCTCCTCCGGCTGGCCATGAAAATGAAGAAAAATGAAGTTATCGAATTGATTTGATTCTCCCCGCCGAACGCAGGCTTAAAAGGCAGCAAGAAGGATAGGGAAGGAAGTACGCAGTGCGCTTGGAATGTGTGGACGGCGTGGACCATCATTTGCGCGGCGGGGTCCGGAGGGGTCGAAGGCAAATTTATAAGGTTATGGGCGCACGCACACGCTCTGCCACGGTGATCGGTGGTGGCCAGATTTTGCAGAAGATAGGCAGATCGGGGTAGACCGAGAGCGAGATACGGAGATGGAGATAAGCCGAAGAGATCCGAAATCTCGGGCTGGCGTTAAGCTTAACGAGCTATCTTATCTGATCCACGGTGCTGCGGACGGGGCATGAAGAAGCATGCAGCTGTCCGGCCATATCCGAAGACACGCCGTGTGCGTGGCGTCAATGTCTAACGAAGCGAATCTAATCAGACTTTGGGCTGGGATTCTTTTGGGGATGGGTGTACGCATTATGAAGTGCGACAGTGACGCCCTTAGGATCGGAGCGGGTTCCTCAGCGAGTTCGATTTATTTTTCAACGACGACGAATCAACTGAGAACCTTTTCCGAAATTTTCCCACCCACATCCTTCGGCTGCATACGAGGAAGGAGTTTTGCGGGGGCAATCACCGCTCACAAGCGGTGAAATGAAGTCAATCAATCAATCACAATGAAGGACTGCTGTTCTGTTTGCTGCGTTTTGCTTCAATGCCAATGTTCCACCTGCTGCGAAGGCTAGCCGTTTTCCCCCCCCAAAAGGTAGGATGGATCCCCAGGCAAACAAACAGTTTCCGATTCAGGGAGCCCACCCGGTCGTGAACGACCGCACCGTGTGCAACACCACTTTACCCGATGTGGCGTGGTGTGTTTACCCGGTGCCCTACACAAACAGTTACCAGCGATGCGTTGTAATTTGGCCAAAGCCCTCCCCCGTGCAGTGTGAGGGACGGCTCCCTTTAACACTCGCCCCGTTTCGGGTGGGGCGTCAAAGCAAATGGCGTCACACGGTAAATCGCTATCCCGTGCATCGCACCGGAACCGCCTCGCTCGCTCGCCATACCGGAAGGGATTATCGACCTAACCGGCCCCCTTCGTTTGTGGGAGGTTCGTGCGAGGATGTGGGAAGGTAATTTTGGGGGTGGATGGGTTGGATATATTAAGCTTTATTTCGTTTTTATTTTATATTCGTTCCGAACGCGCTCTTCTCGTTTCATTGCCTCATGGAAGCCGAGATGATGGTGTGAAAGGATGCCCAAGGAACATCGGATCTGTGCCCCGGATTGACAGGGCTAACGTGCCGGAGTAAAACTCATATCCGGTGGCGCGTTAGAGCCTGGCGAAGCTTAGGGCAATATAGGCACGCATACAGAACGTCCGGGCAGCCCCTCGGGGTAATCCTTTGGCGGGTGATGGTTTTTTTTTTTGGTTTTTTGTTTGTGTTGTTTCACTTTCTACGCTCGATCAAACTGTTGATGGGATGGCCCTGGGGCGAACGATGGCCAAATCCAATGGGATGGGCTAATACTGAATGCTTTGAAGCCTTAATGTTGCAGCGAGACCCCGCGAGGCTACAAGCCTGCCGAGGCGAAAGCCGAATGTTTATTGGAGTGAAAATGAGGAAATTATCATCGAATAAATTGCTTTTCCTCTAGCGATAGGTTTTTTTTCTCCCGGAGAAGGGCAAAAATAATAGAAATGGCTTCGGTTGACGGACGTCATATACCAGTATTTTGGAATCTAAGTTAAGGGAATGGATCAGAAAATCAATTGAAAGTTTAGAAATCTGTCTAAAATCCGTCAGATTATCAACTTTTTAATGATTTCTTCAAAAAAAAAAAAAAAAACAGATTATAGACTCGTCGTCTTGTATATGAAAAACTCCTAGTCTCATATTTGGGTGTAAAGCTGTCATTGGGGCCCTTCACGATTCTAGTCAGTTTTTTTGTATGGAGTTTGACAGTTGGAGGCTGAAATCATGTAAACACTCCATACAAAACCACACAAAAAACTAGCCTACAATTTTCAGTCTAGATTATTCTAGCCTCAAAGCTAGAATTAGATTCGAGTACCTGCTCGAAAACACGGTGTTGTTTACATTTATCCCAAGGTGCATTAAAGAGATCAGGTGGTGGAATCTAGAGTCAAAGTGTATGTAGGCCAGGTAGTCTCATAGCATGTTTTTTAAAACCAATTAAACCAAATTTGAATATAACTTTTTGACAGGATGGGAGGAAACTTTTGTTCAAACAAGCTCTTTTGAGGCTTGACGAAACACTCTTAAAATCTTCATTCAGAAGCAGAAGCGATAAAAATCAACCATCTAAATTCATACACTTTGGGATAAGCCCACCTGTATATTATACTCACTTAGATAGCTGCTCGAAAACTGCTATACAATGCAAACAGCTGACAGACTGAAATTTCAGCCTACGAACTTACAACGGAAAAGGCCCCATTAATTCTTCTGATTTCATTTAAAATCAGACACCAAAAAACTTAAAATTGTATGACAAAGTTTTTAGCTAAAACGGCACCGATTTTTTTGAAATATTTTCATCGAAAAATGTTTGACTTATCGAACAGTACACATTATTTATTACCTTTGTTGCAAACAAAGCCATTGGTAGTCTTCACTGTGTGTATAGAACGATGAAACCATACTTGTTTGTGCATTGGTTCTGTTTATCTTTCGATCACGATAAATCAAAGTGGCCGAGTCGATTGAAACGATCTTAAATGCTGCCCGAAAAAAAAACAAAAATCATGGGGGCTCCATTTACATTAAAGCCCCGTGTGACAGAAAATTATGCCTCAATAATCAATTCCAATTAAACAGTTCCCTCCTTGCACTCCCTACTTCATCGCGCCTTTCTTCTCACACGGTTTTGGTTTTAATCTGTTCCATTTACCCACCAAACGACCAAAAAAGAATCCACACCAGGGGCTTTTATTTCTTTTTACCCGCCGCAAGGCCGGCAAGATGCCGTCAAAGTGAAGCGATTCATTTACCTTTTCCGACTGGCGGGAGGCAAAGGCAAAGGCCCACAGCGTATTGCTTACACAAGCGTACTTTTTCTCGCGATACTAGCAGAGTGCACTAAAATATATCCACTCTGCTGTGGATCTGAACGGCCGTTAGCAAACTTCAAGCCCGGGGTTTATTGTCGTTACCTTACTTCTGNCTCCCCCCCCCCCCCCCCCCCAGTAATCGTCCTTAAGCTGACCCAATTTTGACTCACACACGCGGGCATGCATTATCGGTTTAAATTTACCTTTTGCTACTCATTTGCGTAGCGCAGCGCAGCGTCAAAAACAATCATCGGCCTGTCGTGGCGATAATTCCACCCAGTTTATCCACTCCAACTGTCGCTGTTGGCATTTTGGGGTTTTGTTTGGATTTTACAGTCCTCCTTAAAAACTGCTTCCCCCTCCCCTCCCCCTCAGAAGGAACTGCGCCGAAGGAAGCGGTAATCGATTTAATGAGATTGCCTCGTTATGCGCAGCGCCAACGACGCGTCCAAAAGTGAAAGGCGTATCCGATGCGCGTACGAAAGAGGGTCGGGGTTTTTGTTGTTGTTGTTGCGTAGTGCCATTTTAAACGGTTGCAGTTTCACATTCCCCACCCCATCAATACGCGATACGACATCAGCCTTGACCTTAACCATCCTTAGCAACCTTGCGACCCTCATGCGCTGCGCTAGATGATTGTGTTTTTCTTTTGCACCGTTTCCCCTTCTCAATCCATATATTTTTGCGCATCTACCAAATAATCAGCGTGTTGTGTCATTGCTTAACCCTCACTGTGACTCACTGTGTCAGCTGATGCTGCACCACCACCGACCGGATTGCGCTGTGTGCACTTGCGTAAGGCCATGGCCACCGTGCGCGCATGGTGACGCATGGACTTTGTCTCAACAACGGGGAGAGCCGTGTTTTTTCCCCCTGTTTTGCACGCTCCATTAGGCACGAACAAACGGTGGTCCTATGCTAAGGGTGGAGGGGGAGGGGGTTCGATAACAAATCACGTGCCCGCCAGATGTGTGGAGAGTTTGAAAAGCGCATTTTGTTGTTTCCCGCTAACCTGGCTGGCTGTGAGGTAATGCAGCCAGCGCAGTGTATTTATGGACAGAACCGATCGGTTTTTGTTGTTGCTTTTTTTTCAACCCCGTTGTTTGGGAGGTTGTCTAATTTGCTGATAATTTTAACAGCATTTTGCATTATTTTTCACGTCCGTCAATGTCAACACCTTCATCAACTAACTGCGGGCTGCTGCGCTCCGATGCGATGACATCAATGACCGTAATGGTGTCACAATCGAGGAATTGAATAGGGGGAAAAAAAACGATCCCGAACAGCACTTTACAGTAAACGGGGAAGAGCAAAAAAAAAAAAACATCCACCATACAACCGCTAAACGTGTGCATCCGCGCGAATGAAGTTTGCTTTTTTTGTTTATTTCCCTCTTTCGTTGGCAAAAGACAATTTGATGAGGAATCGCACACACGGTGACAAGCGAGCAATGCAGAAATAAAAACTGCCGGCGTCACCGCACACGATGCTAAAAGATCATTGATCTTTCTATCTCTCTCTCGCTCTCTCTCTCTCTCGCTCTCTCGGCACGTTACGGTGTGCTGCAGCGGTGCATTTGCAACTCACGACGCCATTTACAGACGTTTATATAATCCATTTAACCGAATCGAAACGGCTGGTCGGTGATGTTTTTTGTGCTGTGGTGGGTTTTTTTTCGTCTCTTTACAGTGGTGGGCAGCAGTTTAGTGCCGCGTGTTCGATGTAACGAACATAATTACTTTATTTTATTTTAATCGTTAAAAACCATCACTAATGAGCGTTATTAAATAATTAAAATCAATTACATATTTATTTTTCAAGCATTTGGTTAATAAAATCATTTAACGATTGATTTCAATATTTGGTCCTTCGAACCGGATTCTTTTGCTATATAGTTTATTGATTTCTAAAGTAAAAATGAACAATAGTGATTGCATTATGGCAGCTTAAAGTCTTGAAATTATACACCTTTAAAGCAATTGCCTTGTTCAATTATTTACCACGTTGATTTGAACATTTGGTCCTTCGAACCGGATTCTTGCTCCACCAGTACGTTCTACCAAAAGCGCCCACCCCTGCGCTGTGCGATTGTTGTCTGTCGGTCGCTAAATGACGATCGTATTATTTTGGGAGGGTTTTCCCCAACCCCCCCTCGCATCTGCATCTGGATTGCAACAGTTTCAACAAACACATCGGCAGGTCAATAACCGCTACGTGTCCCCCTTGCGCACACTATACGATACAAACGAAGTGTTTGCGAACTGTTTGTTTATCGTTTGCAGGAAATAAAAAAAAACCAGCGCGCAAACACGCACACAGAAGCACTACTGAGCTTCTTGTACGAAATAGATCTTTGAATGCATCTCCGAGCCGGGGCAGCGTGTAATTATTTCAATCAAAACTTCCGCCCCATTCCGGGGCACGCAAAGAGCCCCGGACGATGATGACCTTTCGGGCCACACATGTTTACGCCAGCGGTGGAGAGGAGTTCGCAATGCGCGCGGTTATCTCTTTTCGAAAGCCGGCGAATTAATTGCATCGTAAACAAGGGTTTGATTCCCCGTTCGGTCGGTTTTATTGGTTTTGTTCGGATCGGGCAAATTTTGGGTTTGTGTTAAAAGTCGTGGGAAAAGGTCACACGATGATTATGGATGGAAGCGCGGTGCTAAATGTCATGGCGTTAAATTAACACATTAACAGCGCACCTAACGCGTGTTACAAACACATTCCCGGGTGGGGTTTTTGCGTTTCTTGGTCAAAACTTGGTTGACTGTCTGGGGTTGCATGTCAGTGCCAACTGGTCAACCATCTCGACCTCATTTACAAAACGGTTTGCAAGGGATTAAACATCATTCACTGTCTGCCTTTTATTCCCCCGAATTTGGCAGTTCGTTTTGGGGAAGTTATTTACAAAAAGGATGCCTCCGTCCAAAAAGAATGTTGCTGCCGCTGCTCCGTTCCAGAAACATCTTTACCATTCCAAATGCAACAAAATCAACAACAACAAAAAATCCCGGATGTTGCTTGCTTTCGATTGCTGCGCAATTTATCTGCCTTTTGGCTGCCACAGTCGGGAGCTGCACAAAAAAAAAGGTTATCTTAAATTGCCTGCAAAAAATTCTCCCACAAATTGAAGGACAAAGAAAATGCCCAGACAAGAGACTACATTGCGCCCGGGTCTCGCGCGCAAAGTAAACATGTTTCGGAAATGGAAGAGTACTGGCGCGTGTATCTTATGACTTCAAACCTCTCCCCCCCGCACACAAGTGCAGCACAACCCGGCCCGGTGCAGCAGCAGCACGCTCCGTTCGCGATCGAATGCCGATAACGTCAACACCAGTTTGCCCGAATACACACAGCCACAGCTACGATGGCGCAAAATGATGTGAAGAATTCGGCACTGCTTTGCGACGTGTTCTTCGATCCTTTTCTCAACCCCCACCCAGGCCACCAACCCAGTTCACCTTGAACCTGGAGGACAGAAATGCACTTGTGATTGGGGGTTGGCACAAGGGGAGCGAAATTTGAGGGACTCTCAAAACAGCTCGTCAGTGTAGTGTGGGAGGAAACAACAATCGGCCCGTACTGCGCGCGATCATCGAGACCGTTTGTTTACAGTAAAGGTTTTTGCACCAGGCGTTTCGCGAATTGCGCCTCGCACCGCGTCTGGCCCGGCCGCATGAATGAATGAAGCGTTTGCTGAAAGATGGAGTCGGTAATGAAATTTTTATGATCAGCTGACTCGCGCAAGCAGTCGCGGGGTTCAAACAAACAGACAGGGGAGGCGCATACGCTTCAAAATTCTTCAAAAAGGAGAGTTTGAGGGGGGAGGGGTCGAAAGAATTGCTAAATAAACAGTTGATCGGTGGGAAAGATCGCTCGCGTTATTTATGAAGTGGTGGTATACATTTTTAAACAACTTCTTTTACTGATTGAAATAAGCGTGGTTTTTCCGACTCGCCAGACAAGCATGTCTGTCAGTTGCGTAAATACTCCCACTTGCTTGGGGTTTGGAATTAATTGTAATTAATCACACAAAATCACACACTACACCAATGGGCCGGAAGTCAAACAAATACTTCAATGCCTTTCAGACGCCACAATAGCACAAAGCTAATATGATTTGTAAGCACAAATCTCATCCCGTTTCCCACACAGTTGGGAGTCGATGGAGCATATTTTGCAGTCACACACACACCATTCATCATCATGTAAATAATAAAAGCAAATATTTACACCACTCGAAGGAACGATAATTAAGTGCACCCTTTTCCCTTTTCCATCTCTAATTGCAATGCGTTTTCAATGTAGTTTTTTTCTTTGTTGTTACCATCATCCTGCTTATCAAAATTAAAACCAACAGCAAACACATCATCACATTGTCCGCGCATCGTCGCTCTAAAGGTGGCAAACTATCCCGCTCCACGCTTGCCATCCCGGGTGAGAATGCATTATTCATTTATGGCAAATTCCAAAATGGGGTGCAAAGATTCGCATTTTACCTTCGCTACCGACTACCCGCAGGCAGGCTTTTAGCCGTTGCTCGATTTTGTTTTTTTTTACAACTTCCATTTCGTTTCACTTTCGTAGTGCGCATTACCAACAGGGCAAAAAAAAAGGGGGCTATAAACGGTTAGTGGATTTTCACACCAAAAACACATCTGGAAGCTCTGGTGCCGCGCTTGTAGTGTGAAGTGTGCGTCTTGCCGTCTTGGACTGCATCGGAACGTTACGACGACGCTGCGAAACTGCAAGCTCGGGACGAATGAAAAGCAAAAATAAATAAAAAAAATCCGCTGCGCCTGCACTGGAATTGTTTATTTTTTCCCTGCTTCTCTCCTTCACTTTGCTACTTGCCAACACGCAAAGCAGGACCGACTGCAGTAATTAGCATCTCTGCGTTTGTTTTCTTTTTTTTTGTTGCCCTCCTGTTCGCCTGTTGGTGATGCAGGAATTTATCAACTATTTTTGCTCGGTATATTATACTTGGGGTGCAGTGGGGCAGCCTTTCATTAAAGAGAGAGGAAAAAACAGTACCCAACCACCTTGCCCCGAACTCTCGAATGTTTATTAGCGGTAGCCATTTATAAAACAATGTAGAATGGGAATGTTTCCATTAAATTAATCTTGCGCTGGGAAGAAAGGCACTGTGGGCAGTGGAGGTCGTGCGCGCTAATGGGAAATTCAGTTACAGTTTTTTTTTCCTTTTTGTGAGCGAAAAAAGGTATTAACACGCATCCAGAGGGCGCTACTCTACCTAATACGTTGATTGGAGTGCCGCTCATCCACCTTATCATCGTTACCGTACCCAATTATTTGCACTTGTTTTGTGCCTTTACTTCTTAAGGGGGGCAGAGGAGAGCCAGAACAAGACACCTCCCGCTTATCAAGTGTTTGTTTTAACTTCTGAGCTGAGCTGTTCTGAGGCTCTTCCCATCTGCCATTCTAGTCTAGTGCTACCGGTTAAAACATGCACTTTAAATCAATCACAGCACTGTGAGGCTGTTCTCACAAGCTGCTCTCTCTCTATCAGCCTCATTTGCCAGTGTTGAGAAATGGTTCCACCGTATCGTGGATCAAGCGGTAGATGACCTTTGCGTTGCTGTTCAGCTGATTAATCAAACTCTTTTGCTCGTCGGGATGGTAGTCGATGAGAGCTTGCGCCATGATAACGCGCAGACGGACTGTTTCGTAATGGCGTAACTGATTAGCCCGTGCGTTGCTAATTATTCAATCTTGTAATTACAACATAATACAGCATGCTAACTAGGGTGGTTGAAGTTTGGAGTTTTTTTTGCATTTGATTTCATACAGATTTTAAATCCATTTCACTAATAATCGGAGAGCTGTCTAAATAAAAAATAAAACCCTGTTTTGTCACGCTATTGAACTTTGTAGGCAGACACACACGTTTGATCGATGCGCGCGAAAAAATGCGTCGTGCGTTAACGCGTTAGCGATTTTTGATAACACACCGCGCACGTGTGTGTGTTTAGATCGAATAGGAAACGCAAACAAGGCAACACAAACGCACTGATAAGCGCTTCCAAAGCTGAGCTTCCAGAGGCGCACCCAATAGAACTGATGAAT
>VTWG01014654.1:0-28086 GCA_008817895.1 Anopheles fontenillei | reverse complement strand
CACTGCATGCAACAATAGAACCGCCTAGCGGGTGCGCCTATGGATGGAGGCGAAGCAGGAAGCAGCAAAATCAGAATTGCAACCTGTGCATGACCAAGGGCAAGCGGAGCGATTCTCTCTCCCCATCGTTAAAGCCGTTTCGACTCCAACTCCAAGCTTCGGCTCGCGGGCCAAACGAAAGGATTAATGCGAAAGGAGGGAACCGGATCCTTCAGAGTGCAATGACCCCACGAGTGCGCTGTGCAGCCTCAAATAGGGGAATTTGTGCTGCAGAAGGCCGTTGCATTAATTTCTTTGTTCGCATCCGGGTACGGCCGCAAGATTTTATGCAAATATTGCAATATACATCGGCCCCTTGGTTTTTCTTATCCCTTTATCCTCCTCCCTCATTCCTTCACACCCCACTCGCCATTACTTGCCCTACTTAAGAGAGAAAGAGAGAGCGACAGCACAAAAAAACTCAAACAAGAAAACAGGATGGAACGTCTTGTGTGGTGGATGGTTGAGAGTTTGGAAAGAAAATAATTACTCGCAAAAACACATACACACAAACACACAAACGTACACATACAAACACAGGCGTGCAAACACCCTCTGCAGGGTGGAAACTGCTTTTTGCGTTAACGGTGTCCCCCAAAGGGGTTTCCTTCGCAAAGCAAAAACATTTCGTTTTCTCGCTGTTTCATTCCGCGCCTTTCTTAACGCTTTTTCCCGTTCCCCGTTGCGTGTGGCGGTGCGTTTTCGTCCCGATTTTCCAATCATTTCTTCGCTGGTTTGAGGTAGGTTATAAAAGAAGAATAAAAAGGGGTAAATACACTCACATACACACAAACATTATATATATGTTCACACATATGTACATCTTGACGGTCACTGCCCTTGGGAAGATTGGTTTTATCCTTTAGCCCTCCCTCCCTGCTCGAAGAAGCATTTTCCTTTCCTTAAGGTGGAATGGTGGAACGGGTTGCATACAATCAGGCGCATTTTGTGCAAGTGCGTGATGCAACGCTACCGAACGGGATTTGCAATCGATTCCACTGCCCTTACCCCTGGTGCCACCACTCCTCCCCCTGCTAGTGGATTCCAACAATTAAGATGCAGAATCGATTTTCTTCCTCCACACTCTCCAGCCTCCACGCTCCGGACCGTCTTAAAGAGAGTCTTATCTTTTCTTTGTTTGCGTGCACGCGCTTGTGTGTTCGTATTTATGGCAGTTTTCTTCCCACTTTTGCGAGACACGAGCTTGCTTAATGATTCCTCTCCTTTTAACACCTGCCAGTCCACCTACGTTCTACTTCTTGTTGCATTTTCATATCCCCATGTGTGAGTGAGTGTGTGAGAGTGCGTGTGTGGGGGTAGTTGGTTGCGTAAATATGCTTTCAGCGCTGATTACGGGATGAATTATTGGAGTGGATGGATTTTGCAATCAACTGGACTGTAATTACTGCTCCCCTCTCCCCTCTTGCCATCTCGTTTTCCTTATCTCTCGGCTCTTTCTTTAAATAAAACTCTTTTCTTCTTTGTTAATGTCCCATCGCGAAAGTGCTGACCAGCATGTTAGACACATACACACACAAACACACATACACCCTTCGCGATGTGTCTGTTTGATGCACTTGTGCGGTGAAAACGGACGAAAACGACACCAACATCTAAAGATTTTGGAGCGCTGCCGGCCATGTTCTTTGTCCATCCTTTGTTGCCAGCCTGAAAGGTGGTTCCTGAAGGACCATCCGGTTTGTGTATTTTTGTTTGGGAGTAAAAAGTTTCGCTATTATTTTTGCATCGTTTGTCCTTTCCGTTTGAGCCGTAGTGAGAGTGGAGGGAAGGAGTGGGGGCGGGGGGTTAAATTACGAAATCGCTCATGGAAATGATTGCCACCTTCTTGAAACCTTTAGCACAAGGCTCCCCGGCCCGTTTCGCCAGGTCGCTCCGGTGTCAATAGTAATTCATCCACCCAATCGACGTTGAGATATTTTTTTGTTGTTGTATTTCTTTCTCGAGAGGAAGCCGCTCGATAGCAATACAAGCACGAGGAAAACACCAGCGAGTTCGAGTGCCTTTTGGGAAAGGCTAGAGGGCGTTCGGTTTCCATTAAGTCGCCTGCTGCTACTCTTCTCCGCGTGTATTCTGGTCCCCTCGGGTGTACCAAGCATTGTCCTGCAGTGCATTTTGCATAGCAGCGAAGCGAACGGAAACAATGAAAGCACACACACATATATATATACAAACTACGGCCACAATCGCCCAAGACATGCCGGGGCCAACGCTGTTCCCGTATAATGACGGATGACTAAGCAACAGAACCGTCCGGCCAGCGTTTTGACGAAATCCCTGCAGCCAAAAAAACTGTTACCGTCAAGAGTTCGGGGCAGAAAAAAAATCGGAAGGGACGATTCAAACCTCTTCGCGCGCGAAACTCCGGCACTCCATGCGGTGCGTGGGCCAAAGTGCAATAAAGAAAGAAGTTCCAAAAATTGCGGTCCTACGAACGGCACACACAAAAAAGTCCTGATTTACTCCGGTCACGATGATTGAAGTGGTGTAGCCGAAAAACACAAGGACACAATGCGCAAAGAACTACACCCCCGCGGGGAGGGAAATCCCATTTTTCCACAACACAAAACACCAAAACAAAAAAGTCCCCCGTCTCCCTCCAGTGCTGTCCGTTGTGGTGCAAATATTTGTTGATACTTAAGCACGAAATCGGGACGAAACCACTCTTGAGAGGGGTAAAGTGTAGTTAGTAGTGTGCTGGGGGTATTAAGCAGCAGTCATTTAGCGAAATGGAAAAAGCGTTCTTTGGTGGGTGTTTGTCAAAAATGTGCACCGGTAAATGTGCGGCTCAATGTTGAATTTTAACGAAACAAGACGAAATAAAAGACACGTTTTTGCTGGTTCTTGTAACACTGCTTTCCATCCCTCTGGTGGAGGCGAAAGATAAAAAAAAAAATACAACGCTTCTCAAGACGTTTCTTATGCGCAGCTTCTTGCAAAACATGGCAAGGTAAAATCAAATCTACTTCCCGGGTAAGGATATACTCTCGTCTATGGCAGTAGAAGGATACGACGGTAAGGAATCATCATAATTACACGTGTTTCAAGTGCACCAGCTTTCGGCACTTTGTCCGGCGTCATCTCATCCAAAAAGGGACGTCCTCGAGCTCTCCGGAAAAAGACGCAGCTGGAAGACATTACGAGAGCAATGCAAGGGGTGGTGATGGTGTACATTACACCAAATCTCCCTCTTTACCCAGGTTATATTGAAATCAATGCCTGCACGGGGAGCAATGCCATGAAGGATTTATTGACGCCCGGTTGACCTGCGGAAGAAGACGTCGCCCTGGACGACCCTGGAAAAAGTCTGAAGTACAGACCTAGTGTTTTATATCCATGGAAAGAGGAGAAGCCGAGATGGAGTCCCGTCCACAACTGGAGTGACAGCTTGGCCAGGCCACCTTTTAAGCGTTAATTAATCTACGACCATTTGGTCTGACCCACTACCAAGGTTCTTTTTTCTTGCCTTCTTTCGCCTTCTGCTTTTTGGGATTGAACGGTCCGAGTACATCCAGTCCCAACATTCAAAAGATCGTCGTCAATCCACTGCGTCACACACCTGTTTCGGTGCAGACACGAGTAACATCAGCATCTCGTCCATCGGTAGCCTTTTAGTTTTATTGCAGCGAGTACTCCACCTCCCGCACGTGACAGGCCCATGCTGTTTCGTCTGTTTTCTGATTGACGAATATGAGAGGACACCTGCGCCCAGTTTCCAGTAGCACAAAAATCTAAACGTCCATCACGGTCCATCTTTCGGCAGCTCACCCAAATTGCCGACAAATGGGTTTCTATCTTTGTGCCAACATCCCGGCAAACCCGAACAGTTTCTTACCAGGCATCAACGCTCGGTACTCCAACTATTGCATTCAGCCTTTGATTAGAATCTGCTGGAGAATTCATCACTGATGGTAAGCTTCTCCAACGCTTCTTACTCTACAAATCGCATACACCCACACACACATAGAAAACACGCCATCAGAAATCAATCGGACGTGGTCGAACGTGCTGATGTCTTTCGGCTCTTTTTCGGTCGTGAGACGTGCCTGTTGTTGTTTCGCCCCGTGTCCTAAGAATGCGTCATGCTGTGTTCGATATCCTTTGCTGCTGCTTGCAACACAATGAATACGTAAAATGTGCGCAGTTAGTGCAGCATCCAAAGGTTCCAAAGATGGCTCTTCCCTTCTCGTCGGAGAGCAGTATCAATAAAGAGCTTGCCTCATTATGCTAGGCATTGCCGTTGACGGACTATAAATGCTTGCGGAGGAAGAAATTAGAAGTGCCGAGTGCAATTGTGCCGCTCTCGGGGCATATAGCCCATTGTAAGGATGTCTGAACGCACCAGAGCTCACCTCAAACCGCCAGAGTTTGGACAGGTTACCAACATAATTGTTCTGCCGGACCTAGAGTCGGCCGACCACCACTAATCCAAGTCGAATGACTTCGGCAGGATTTTACAGCCACAGCCATCTCGGGTTTAGTTGAGCTGGATTTTAAGCGCAACCATAAATCCATGAGCACCTGCTTCCCCGGAACTTGGGAAGCCCATTCAAAGTGAGGGAGACAATCGGAGTGGGGGTGGGGTGGGGGGTTCATGCTCCAAAGAAGTGTCATTTCGCATATGGTCAATCACCCGGAAGCGGTCATTGTCCAAGCGGAAAAGCTGTAACAGTAACACAAGAGACGGGGTGGAACTGCCGAGGGTTCAGGACATGGGGAGTTAAATTATCATCGTTGCATTATCATAATTGGTGAGCGATGCTGTTGAACATCGGTCGGCCACATCATATCGAACGTGTTCCGCACTTTCCCCTGTGACGCGCCCGGCACTGTCTTGGCCGTATGCATCATTTCGAAGCGGATGTCTACTATCAGCAGGTGGTTGTGCACAAAACGATCGAAAGATAAAGTGCACTTTACAACTCTTTGTCGGTCCGGTTCGGTGTCTACCTTGCGCAATAACCTCCTTTTCGGTCCATTTTCACCCTGCCGCAGTAATGATACGTCTCCGTCCGGGTTATGGCAGCTGTTGGAGTCGTTTCCCCTACTCTTCGAGTCTGGGAAATCCAGATTAATATTTGTTTCCAAACTTAATCAAACATTAGATTATATGGGGACCCAGCCCATTCCCCATTCAGCCCAGGATGTCGGGATGTCCTGTTCATTACCATAACAAAAACAAAAAAAGATACGCACACACACTTGCTGGGCTCCGGGAGGACCTGTATCCTACATCCGTCGGAGGAATGAGGTGAAGTTGAAAATTTGTCGCCACCCGGGAGCGTTTGGGTCCGGTCCGATCCGTCATCTGCGTGTGACAGCCCAAATCCCATCCAGCCCGGTATTTCCACTTCATTTGGGTTCCGTCAGCTTAAGTCTGGGTGGCGTCCACAACGCATCATAAGATACCAAGCTGCCCAGAGAGCAACAGGATAGATTGAGTGTATGGATACGCATTATCGCTCAACACACACAAAACAACCCAATGATGAATCAAATCCTTGAAAGGTTGAGATTTGGCACATGGAAAGGAAAGCGGCGACCAGACCCAGCAGCCGAATAATCCATTCCGTCACCTTCCAATAATGGCACAAAATGAGCAAAGCTCGGATATATCTCGCTTGCGGTTTTGTCGTCCGAAACCTTCAAGGTGATTAGGAGAAGCTGCATAACTTAGTAGGAGCCTAATCCTGGACCGTAGCGAGACTGCCAAACCCCTGATACATTATTCCTGTTAAGGTTGGCTTCACAGTGGGATACCGTTTGTTGGCAGAATGGGTTATGTGTATACATAGATTGACAGATAAGCAATACCTCTCGGAAGGGGTTGGCGCTGGCGCTTCCACAACGTCGTTGAGCCTGCATGAGTGTGCGTAATGTGTCAGTCAAGGTGTCCATTTTACACTGGACAAGGTGGATGGCGTAAACTGGTGTGGTGCTTAGCGAACCTCAATATCATTGGGAACAAGCAACAGACGCCAATCCCGGGTGAGATGTACAGAGGGACGTTGGAATAGTAGTTTCATGATGAAAACCAAAATAAATACGAATAAGAGCGCTAAACTAGAAGAACAAAACGATTAGGACGTTTCCTTAAATATTCTCCCAAAAACAGGCGAACAGGTTCGCCGCGTCATCGTCTCCCTTTCAGGGGGGTGAAACCTGGCCAGGCAGCAAAGTCAAACTGCTGACCCTGCTGCTGATTTTCGGAACGTCATCGAATTAGTCACGGCCTCCAGCAATTCGAGCTGTCTGACGGAAAGTCCACCCGGGTTCAATGGCAATACATAGAGTAGCGTCTTCAGGATTCATTAATAAGCATCCGAGTCGGGGCCCGTTAGTGCGGTAAAGTAGTTTCAATTACAACCATCATCCAAATAATCCTCCATCAAGTCGTCCCTGCTCGCCACACACGCAGCCCAATAATCAATTTCTTTCACCTACCGAGCTGACCTACCCAACGAACACGCTGACATCTCACCTAAAGAGAGTGAGGGGTACGGGGATACGACCCTCTATTTCTTCAGTATTTCCTGAATTTTTTCTTCACCTCATGTCCAGCGTAGCACTTTGTACGAAGATGGCAGCGATAACCGTATCCGTTCCACCACCGTATCGATGTCCAGGTTGGATGGCGCGCTAATGAAAACAACTAGCACACGTCCTCACTCCTCTCCAGGGATCGTCCGGGAGGTTCGGAGAGATCCTTTTGCGTGCTCTAACTCCGTCACGGTTAATGATTCTTTCGCCAATCTCACTGGTGGAAGTGTTTATTTTGCCTTTGCCCTCGTTTATTCATCCTCCAGGCCACACGTTCGAACATTCAAAAACAATAGCCATTGCTGGGCTCCTGCATCCCCTCACTCGCACCACCGATAGAAGGGAAAGATTTATAGTTTAATAGTGTTGTCGCTTGTTGGGCGACTTATCTGTTTCCACACACCGCTCACCGTCGATTGCTAGTCATTCTGGTACGGGATTTTCCCAACCCCAGCTCCGGAACACTGCTGAAGAGAGCGGTTTTTTCGCAACGAATGCACAGAGCAGGGTTTCTCCGAGGGCTTTAAACGCACCATGAAGGTGAAGTAGAAGAGAGCTGAAGGAGGAGAAAAAAAGCTCTTAGGGGAGGGGACAGAAATATCTGGAAGACATAAATATGTCCACCGATAAGGAGTTCCTCCCGACAAGTCAACAAGCCAAGCCCCCCAATCCAGAGCGGACAGTCGGGAGATAGTCCGAGTGAAAGCGAGCAAAGTGTCGGAAATTAATTAAATGCCTCTTCGTACATCGAGTGGGGAGGAAGTGCACAGCTTCCCCCGCGCTTCCAAAATGCCGAACTCTATGCCTCTTCCCCTCTGGTGGTGAATTCTCGAGCAGAATTTTCCAGAGACGGAGGATGGTGTTCGTTTCGTGCGCGAGGAAAAGATTGTTTGCTCTGGCTATGTTGTTGTCCTTTTATCTTTACGGGTGTATCGTTTGTTTTTGGCCCTGTGTATCAGTTTTGACTTCCCTGCGCCTGCCGCCTTGGTCGTAACTCTCCGCTGGATGTTATTCTTTGCCAGGGGAAAAAATCCTGAAAACCTCGTCCACAGTAAGACTCAGAGCGAGCATTCGTCGGTCCGAAACCGTTGGGAAAGGAATGTTTCACCTACTTCTTGTGCACGGTATCGTCTTGTTCTGCTCCGTGGTGCTACATTTCCAAAAACCACTCCAGTGTACATAACTAACCCAGTGTTCGACTTCCTGCATCACACTCTGCGTCTACCGAGCGTTTACTTACGAGCCTGACATTCCGTCCGGAAGCGAGCGCCACGTCTTTTGTCCACACAGGCCAAACTTCGACCACGGCCGGACTGACTTGACAGCATTACGAGCAAGAGGATGCGTTAGGATGAAACTTACGAAGCAAGTGAGCGGAAGCGAAGAAGGTGGCGATAGCATCGGCGGAATCATGCATGACCATACAGATGCCTGCAAGTGAACAATATC
Organism: Anopheles fontenillei; assembly: GCA_008817895.1. Lineage (NCBI taxonomy): Eukaryota > Metazoa > Arthropoda > Insecta > Diptera > Culicidae > Anopheles > Anopheles fontenillei. The sequence continues at coordinate 20,040 of VTWG01014654.1, read as the reverse complement.
TTGGAGTAGCTGGGGCATTTTGCCAACTAGAAGTCGCTTAAAAATGGTAATTCGCATGAAAAAAACTGATTATTTACACACAGTTTTTTGTTCTTGTTGTTTCTTCATTCTTGGTTCCACCAGGATAAAAGAAAAATGGAAATGATAAGATTTCCGAGAGAATCGCACAGGAAACAAATAGTTTGCCGCAGACACGCTTTCGCCGGGCTTTATTTATACATCCATAAATATAAATAGAGATGTTGTCGGAAACCGGGGCTCTCCATTACCATTGGGAGGAAATTTTGAAGGAAGACCTTCCCGCTTCGGTAGGGAATGGGAGTAGGAATTGTAAATTTGCTGCCCTAAACCCCCCTGGAAATCGAAGCGCGCCATGACGCAGAAACCCGCCAGAATTGGTTGCATTATCCGAAATCGTGCTACAAGCAAAACGCTCCCTTCAGGCGGTAGGAGCTCTGGATGCTCTGGAAGAATGGGCAAAACAAGACACATTTATGCAAAATAGCACCCATCACCTTTGCTGTTTTACTTCGTTTCTTTCCCGTTAAAGGCCAAGCATGACCGGAAAAGATAAGAAACCCTTCGCTTCCGTTACTATGCATGGTCGAAGGTGTAATGGAAATGTCATGTGCGTGTGGGTGTGTGTGTGTGTGTGGGTATGTGAAATGCAATTATCGGATAAACGGGAACCCGCTAATCCACATGTAATTACTTACGTGGCGATGTGTCGACGCAAACCTTCTCCTTTTCTTTTCTGCAAACGGCACCGAAAAGCCTAAAAAGAAGGATTGCCGTCGCCAACACCATCACATACCCAATCCTTGATCGAGAGCGCTTCCGAAAGGTATAATTATGCTAATTCAGCATGTGCCTGTGTGTATGAGCGTATTTGGCTTGGCATCATCCACCCGTTTGCCCAGCAAAACACCGAAAGAGGGATCAAAAGGTCCAAAGAAGACGGATTTGACGGATTTTTCCCCAACAAACGGGCAACGCCATTGAATGATGATGATGTACCACCGATGAGTGTGTGTGTGTGTGTGTGTGTGCTTCGTATGGGTAATTAATTTTATGGCTGAAGCTGAAAAGTTTTCCCCCCTGCGTGGTGCGCCGCCTTTGTGGTGTCGGTTTCCCGCCACCGCATTAAAATATGACCCGCCACGCCGTGCGCACACAAGGGTTTGGGGTGACGAAAAATGGGACTTTATGGAAAACCGGGGGTTCCTTTTTCTCGAAACTTTTTGGCACACTAACCGTACCCGAGCAGAGTCGGGATGTTGGGAGGATGGAACGCACGGTGTCACGGTGAATGTGGGTGGTTGAAGTAGTGATTTACTTGTGTTCTGCCCTTTTTCGGCTGGGAGTGAACAGAGTGCCCGCGAGGCAAACGGTTCACAGAACGGAAGCCACTATTGACACATTAATTATAGATGATTAAAATAGCAGCACGAAAGCTAGTGGCTGTCATGCGTGTATGTGTGAGTGTGTGTGTCAGTGTAAGGACGGGATGGGAGCAATGAAGGGTAGCCCGTTTGCTTTTATCCCGCTTTTAAAACCCTCACTGGAAAAGGCAATAGTTCTCATTCCCGAGTGAAAGTGCCTAAAGGTGCTGCAATGTAGTTTTAGGGCGGGGGAGAGCATGCGTTTTTGTGTAGCTGGATTTAGCAAAAAAGGGGTACAAGCGGGGAGGCGGATGCAGGGTTACTGAAAGAAAGCATTTAATCAACGCGCTCCTCGTTCGATTGACTCGCAGCTCGTTTGCCGACCGAGATGGCGTGACACGGATAGTTGGCGCTGCTCATCCCACGTCGCGCCGGAATGGTAGGCTATCCGTACAGCAATCGACGCGACCGTTTTCCTTTGAAAACTGGGACAGACCGAGAGCACTAGGGCCCATTTCACACCGACGGTTCGTTGTTTAAAGCCGATAGGGTTTGTAAGATGATTAACGGCAATCGCTCAAACGCGTCCGTTGTCTCTCTTCCTCTATTTGGGTCTTTCTCTCTCTCTCTCGATCCACTTTCCCTTCCCCCTCCGATACCTTGTACGTTCTTTTGTCGCTTTCGGCTTTTGTTTTCGGAAGTGTAATAGACCCTCAACACCGTCAGTAGGATAATGGATACCGAGATATGCTGCGTTGTGGCAGGAGGGTTTTTGAAGTTCGATGATTTTTGAGTAATGGACTTTTCGCCGCGGGTTGTCCCGGTGTGCGTCTTTACGTCAGCGTTACACGCCGTCGGAAATTTTCAATCAGGGGAGGGGGGATGGGGAGTGGGTTTCTCTGGCTAAGTGTATGCCAAGGATGTATCAAAGTGGGCAAATAAAATCGGAAAAGCACTCACAGTAAACACTACACGCTGGAGAAAAAAATATTTCCTAGGGTAGCAAAACGAAGAGATGCGGCTTCCGAAAGACTTCTATTGCAGGGCGCTTTTGAGCGAAGAAGGACCTTCCTGACACTGAGGGAGGTGGGAGGGGAGTGGTTTGGTCCAATTATAAATAAACCAGAAAGCATCGCAAATAGCCGCATGACGCTAGAAACGCAAACCGCCGAATCTCTTCCGGCCACGTCGAGAGCTGCAGTGTTTGCCAAACCGCGCGCTGCAACTAGTAGCACAGCACTTACAACCGACCGACGTAACGGTCCAACAGGCACCGGTCCAAAACCACCCCTGAAGCTATCTGTTGAGCACATTGTAGCACATTTCGCGCATCGCTTTAGGACAGCTTCGGGTGGAGTCGTCTAGCAACAAACTAGCAAACGAACCTCGCTCACACGCTCGCCTATCGCTAGTGTGTAAACTACACCCGTTGTACTCTTAATCTTACCCAACGCCACGCAGGCCCCCGCGCGGCGGCGCTGCACATTAGTGTGCTGCAAAGAACGTTTCGAGATGGGTAAATAAAATATTAATTACCTTTCCCCGTGGGTATGAAACTATCTTTACGGTGCAGACGTGATGTTTACCCGTCCTTTCGTTCCCATTTCCGGTAAGAGACGAAATTACGTTTGAAATTGCAAAAAAAAACTTCACTCCAATCGGACGCGGTTTTGTAGCGCGGACTGCCTATCTTTCGGGGGCAGGAGAGAGTGGATAGCGCACGGTAGCTTCCAAGCTGTATTGGGGCTGCATTTCGGTGCTTTGTGCTACTTTGTCGTACAAACTGTCTCCAGCCTGCGGGGAAGAGAGAGTTCGATAAGTCGGCTTCGTTTACTTCGGTGTGTTTACACATGCACATTCGAGTACGTCCAAACATTCAGTTTCGCTTTCTCTTTCCCCTCTCTTTTTTCACTCTCTCTCTATGTCTATCTCTCTCTATCTTTCGTTCTCCTATTCCGCCTTCATCGGAAAAACAGCTCGCTACAAGTACAAAGTATGTCCGGTTGTGCAAGAATCGCACGGGCGCGAGAAATCCTCACCATCTGGGACGGTGGTACGTGGGAAATATGCTCCATTGCCATTCCCGGCGGACGCTTATCACTTTCCGAGCGGAAATGAAAAGCAAACCGGGTACGCGAAAAGCGTTTGTTTGGCCAGAACGACGACAACGAGACTGTCGAGAAGGACAGCCCCAAAACGGCAGCAGACGAAGGAAATTGGTGCAGTTTATTTTTTTGTTTGCTATGTTTGTTGCTTTGCTTCCACTTCCTCCTCCTTCTTCTTCTTCTTCTTCTCAAACGAAAGCACGAAACGTTTGCATGCAGCAACTAGTTGCGCAACCGTTCTTTCTCACCCTCTGGTTTTGGTCCTTCGGACCGGATTCACTCGCGAGTACACACGCTCCGTCGTTTGCTGGACGCAATTCGATGGAATTCAAAAATTAATTACCGACACGGAACAGACGTGTGTTCGCTTTTCGTCTGCCTGTGTGTAGACTTTCCCGGAGGCTCCACTCTACAACGTAACGCGACAGAAAAAAAATAAACTCTATAGCATCGAAAACGAAGCGCGTTTACTTTTTTCGGTTGTTGTGGTGTTGCAAAAAAGAAAAAAGAAAGACGGTCACTATCCTCTTGCGATCGAGCTGGTCAGTTACGTTTCTGCATGGAATCTGATTGATGGCAAACGCGTCAAGCCATTCCCGCGCGAATCTGTCTGAGTGTCTCTTTCGCTGGCCTCGCAGCATCCGGTAAAGGGGGAATTTGCATAATTTATTCTCCTGCATATCGCACCACCAACGCGCGCCCGACCGGGTGTATCAATTTGCCCTCCTCCAGCTTCGCCTTGAAACTGGAACCGCAGTAGTAGAAGCAGCACGCGCAAAACAAAACGGAACGATCCAAACCACGAGGCAAGGCCAACCTGAAACCATAAACGAGCAACGATGACTGATGTTTAACATTACTTGGGCGATGCTGGGCCAAAAAATGTTTTTGTTCCTGTTTATGTAAAGTGGAATTACACGAGAGGTGAGGATGCAAGAACGATGAGCCGGTGAAAGGATAATGTGGCTGAAGGATCATCACTCCTCGTCCCATACTTCTTGCTCCACCTCAAGCTCCTGTTGGTGTGTTCTGGTTAGTTTCGATTTCTTTGTTTGGTGAATTGGTGAAAATACGTTGCTGGTGGAAAAGTTTTCTCCACTGCAAGATGCAACAGAGCCAAAGCGGGTGCTTCGGTGTGTTTTTCTCTCAACGAGGCTTCAGGCTGCTCAATTACAGCGTGCAAGGGGCGAAGTGAGTGCGAAGGAAGAGGTCAAGGAGAAACATGATCCAACATTGAAAGTTCGAGTGAAAAACCTTACCCGACGTTGTTTTTAATTCGACCGTCCCGTCCCTTCATGTCTCCTGCGTACTTTGCCCTACATCGTACCCCTCTCACTCCCTCCATTGCCTTTGAATGAAGCTTGATGAAGGACAGGTTTTTCATCCGTCGCTTAATCCTCCGTGTGCTTCCGAACGACGCCAGCTCTACAAGGTGTTCCGGCACTATTTACTCATACACAACCGCTGTGCAGCTTCTCCCACAACCACTTCGACAGTGCAGCCCATTGAGGGAAGTTTTCCGATTTCTCGGCGATTTACCTTAAGCTGGTCCATTGCTGAGCGAAGGACTTGCGAGAAGGGGAATAAAATTTTATACACACAATGAAACTATCTGCCAGCGAACACACAGCAGCAGCAAAAATAAAACACATAAACGGAAAAGGCTTCCAGCTCTGCAGACGAAGTATGAGCCAGCAGTCTCCTGTGCAAAGTTTCGATTTTCACAAGTTTCGCTTTTAACAGCGAGTGGGGCTGGGAAAAAAGCACACCACATCGACACAAAGAAACATCACGAACTGTTTTCTATGGCGCTGTGTCTATGAGGCAAAGGCAAATCAGCTTCCACACTGGATTTGCGTTGTGTGAAGTGCATACTTTTAGGCGCCATTGTGCCACCTGACACTTATGCAATCGACAAACACAAGCTGCCTGAATTCGCGCAATGCAAACACCATCGGAAAGGGCAATTTGGAATCAATTCAACAGTGATTGTCATGTTCCGCGACAACCTGATATCAATAATCGCTTGTTCTGCGCGAGCAAACCTCATCGCTGCATTGACTCAGCTTCGCTGCATTATTGATAAACCGGCAGATGCCTAATCGAAAGCCAAATCAGCATGTGGTTTGTCTTTCCCATAACCACAAACACACGCGCACACACACCCACACACATACCTTCGTGCAGCGCAATTGAATGTAGCGGTTGCGGTTCATAAATAACTAACCTCAATCTCAGCAAACGGATGGATCACAGCGAAGTTCTGCCGTTTCATTCCACCCACTCCCAAAAACAAACTAGCCCACGACCGCAGGTAGCCAGGACGCACACACAAACAGGTTCGGGCCGGTTTGGTCGGGAATGCTTTCGCTGTACCGTGCCCTCCGGGCGGTTTGTTCCGAGCACGGGCAGAGCTGACCAGTTGTAATAAAAATCCCATGCTTCCCGTTCTTCCCACCCCGACTGCCGACGGTTTCCGCATATCGCTTTCCGGTGTGTTGGCATCACGGCTAACTGGTTTCGCTCGCCGCTGTTGCTCAATTACTTAATTGTACCTTACCCGGAAGCGAATTAATCAAATTAAACCATTTTCGTCCCGGCTAGCGCTGCAAACGTACTGCGGCAAACGACAACACCACGAGAAACTACTAGCACGCCACGAAGGTACCAGGGATGCGTGTGCATGTGTCGGCTCTGGGTGTGCAAAAGCATCCTTTTAACCTACGGGGAAACGATACGGTACACCTCCTTCATACACACACATACACCGACTTCACCGGGGTAACGGATAACGAGAAACTTATCTCAATTCATCAAATTAACTCCCCGGCCCGGAGAAACCTGGTCACAACCAGAGGTACCGAGGATACCACCCGCGTTTCAGCACCCCCGAGGCAATGATGAGCAGCAGCAGAATAAATATTTCATCATCCTGCATCTGTCGTACGGCGTCATATGTGCACGGAAGCGTCACTCGACAGTGGCCATCAGTTGGGGAGCAGCCGGGGTTAGGGGGCGAAGGATAGTTTGATAATTTCCGTACCCGGCGAGCTGAAGTGTTTCATCTCGTGCAGAACGCGAAAGAATAACATTCTCCGTGTGTATGTGTGTATGTGGTCTCAGGTGGTGTCTGCCGAGCTCCGGGTCTTCATTTCATGCACCCAATCATCATGCCCCATGACCATTGCTGGGGGTTTTCTAGCACTTGGTGGTGCGCTTTGTTTCACTTTGATTGGTTTCGATTCCACGTGGAATGGGGACATGGGTTTTTGTGTTTTTTCTTCCCCCCCTTATGTCTGACGATTTTAGTCCCGTGCTCGAATCTCAAGTGCGACTCGGTGCAGCACGGTGTAGTGTTTAATTGGGGCCAAGTGGCTCCTAGCTTTCCTAGCCGGCCAGTTATGCTTGAGTCTTGTGGGAAAGTATGGGAATCATGGTACAGAGTGTAAAACAAATTGAAAATTTACGTGACCGATGTCAAACATATCTTCTTAAAAACGCACTTCTTTTAACACAACACTCACAGAATCAGGATAAGTTTCCCAACAGCTCATTGAGGTTTCATTTTCGTTGGCAATTACAAGCTTTGCAAACGTGAGTCAGCTTGTAGAACGTTTCGATGAAATCAATTTGTTACACGACTGTTTAAAATTGAACAATTATCGATTCTATATCGGGAACATCCATAATTTTTGTAACTTAGCTAGAGTTAATGATGACGTCCATTTATTACCCCTTAAGGTCGCCTTAGGCCTAGCATGAAAGTGAACGTGAAATTCCGTTTTTTCTGCTATATTTTATTACATATTTATGAGAATATTGCTAATCATACACCAAAAGAAGTAATATCGAATTCCCCGCAGAGCAAGTCTTTAAAACACTTTTAAATAATGAATTAAATGCATTTCCATGTGAATCCCCACTGACCATTATTGTTTCATCGTGAACAAAGCGGAGAGTGATGAGGATTTGCATTTTATTTATTATTTCAATACATTTTATAATCTAAATAGTTGCGAAATTGAATTTCATTTTTTTAATGTGTGTGATAAGCCACATTCTGACTAATATTTCGACAGTAATCCGGGCTTTAGGTAGAACTGACTCTACGGAAAAGGATGCTAATGGGCTTGACTATCCGCGAACGTCGTATTTTTTAGTTGTTAACCAAAATATATCTACATTTTTTTACTGCAGTTCAGTATTTTTTACTGAAATTGTTTCAGCTGAAAGCAGTGGCGGATTTAACGGCACGCGGACTGAGCGGCCGCGGGGGGCCCCGTCAATTTAGGGGCCCCGTGGATGGTAATTCCAGCATATACAACAATGTGTACAGTAGTTTCATCGAGAACTTCTGTGCCGAATAGGGGCCCCATGGATGAAGAGACTCATACTTGGTGTTTGGTACTTGGTGTCTAAAATGATATCGAGCTAGCCCTTTGTTTTTTTTAGTATATCGTTTCATAGACTTGAAAAAACGATCAAGTATAATTCGTAATTCGTTGTTAGGCATTGTGTTAGATCGTCATCAAGAAGGTTGTGATCTAGGCGTTACACTGGACTCTAGTTTAAATTTCCGTTTACACGTTGACAACACTGTTAGGCATACAAGATGCTAGGTTTTATCTTTCGACAATTCCGATTATGTAATCATGTCTTAAGTCTTATGTCGTTGTTTACTTGTCTTGTGCGCTCGTGGGTGAAGTACTGCGCAGTACTTTGGTTCCCGAATTGCACTATGATGATTTACACAATAGAGGCAAAACAACGGAAGTTTACAAGACTTGCTTAAAAATGCGACCAATTCAGAGGACTCACAGCCATGCCAAGTTATCTCTCACGTTACCTTCTGCTTGGTCTACAGACGCTCCAGCACCGTTTTAAGGTAAACCAATGTGTATTTGTTAGTAATATATTTAAAAAAACGAATTAGACGTTGTCTATTAGCGAAGAGTAACATCTACGTGCCTTCGAGACCTCTTCGTTCTTGCACTTGCTTCGCACTTGCTTGTTGGTGAGAGTAGGCGTACCTTACATGGATACAATTAGCTATCACTAGTTATGACAAGGCACTTCAATACATGGTCTTATCACTTTGATTTGAATTTAACGACCAACGCATTTAAAGAGAATAATTTATTGATTTCCAATTTTGGCGACACCGGATAAAGGCAGATGTTAGGGGAATGAGTTAGGGATTAGGTATTGAATAGCTAAATAAATAAATTAAATTACCAATATGGGAAAGCGGGGCAAAATGAGCATGTGGGGCAAAATGAGCACCTTCTATTCTAAGCATTATTTCACTATAAAGATACTTTCCAATGCTCAAAATGTATTCATTAGAGTGTTCTATGAATACTATGTAAGTTTCATAACCTTTACATAACAAATAACCAAGAAAAATGCAAAATAAGATATAGTAGCATATTAATGTAATTTTTGCCACATCGAAAATAAACTTAAACCAGTGTCACTGGGATGCATGGATGTTTTACATGCTATATTTTTAAAGATATTGTTCAATAGCTCAAATAAATGATGTTGCTGAGACGGCTTGTGGGCTTAGACTAAACTTTATTTTACAATTATTCTTACATTATCCTATTTCATCCTAATCCTATCACTAACACTAGTATGTAAATGCTTAGGCCACGCTCTAGGCGTGAACAGATATGATATTTCTATACAATTTTTCTGAATAAATCAAGGCGATTGAATGCGTATCTTTTTATACTAATATAACAAAACATACAACAATGGTTCACGTGGGGCAAAATGGGCAGATGCTTTTGACAGATGTCGCTTGGTGAGGCTATGATGTTGTATTTGTCTCGACAATAATGGTAAACATGTACAGCTTCAAAATATTTGATTTTGTAGATTGAAACGTGTAAAAACAGTTTTAATTTTAAGAATATATTTTTGGAAGAATTTGAAGGGCTTTCCTGAACAGCAAAACAAAAGATAGGAAGAGAATACGTTTTACAAACCGTGCGCAAAAGCTTTGATCATCACCTAAGCTCTGTTGTTGTGGCCCATATTGCTCTGCGTGTCAAAATAGCATCTCGTAAAACATCAACTTTAATTTTACACTTTTTTCATGTGTTTAAGTTATTTTCAGACTATGCGGCAATTTTCATCTTGTTATATTAGTAAAAATACGCATTCAATTGGCTTGTTTTCTTCAAACAAATTGTATAAAAATATCATATCTTTTTAATGGACGTAAAACTTCCACGCATCCCTGTGACACTGCTTATTTTCGAAATGGAAAAATTTACATCAATATGCTATTAAATCTTATCTTGTATTTTTCTTGGTTATTTGTTATTTCAGAGTTATAAAACTTACATGGTGTCCATAGAACACTCAAATGTATACATTTTGAGCATTGGAATGTATCTTTGCTGTGAAATAATGCTAGTGTCTATTTTGCCCCTAATGCTCATTTTGCCCCGTTTACCCCTACAGCTCATGTTCATTCATGTTTCATAAAGTTTGAAACAAATTTAAGCTATATGTTGTCCAAACAAGTCAAAAACAAAACAAGTTCGATAAGTACTCACGGCCACCACATCCAATTAATCCAGAAAGCCAAAATCTTACCTGAAATTTTATCGCGATGCCTGTAAGCGCAAGCCAAATCATCACGAACAAATGGACATCGCGTTGTTTTGTTTTGATGTTCTGATTGTCAGGTTGATTTGACAGAATGATTTACTGCATTTTTAGTAATTTGTTTTACTGATATCCAGTGAAGCGGCAAGTTTGATATCAGTGAAACGGCTGATTTTGCCTATTTTCTGTAAAATGTGCATTACTGAAATTCATCCAGTAAATTGTTTTCCTGGAAATCAGTAAAAATATGAAATTCAGCAAAACGATCTGTTACTGAATTGCTTTCAGTTAAAATCATTACTGACGCAAACTGAAAAACAATGCTGTGTAATTTTCGGTTAGTTTTGCTTGAAGAGGGAGGTGACTTGATATGCTTCCGACAATTCATTTAATTTTTTGTTCGTTTTTGACTGTTTCGCGTGTGCTAAAGTAGTGTGACTTGCTGAAAGAACTTTCATACTAAAAAAAGACGCGTATCTCCGAATTCTCGTATCTTGGGAACTACCTGAATAATGTTTTGTCTAAATCAGATATTCCAAGAAGCAGGAACAACTGGTAGATTGTAGAAGACCAGAAAAATGGTTGTGCTAATTTTGTTTCGCCTTGGATGAAGGCTCCAATATGCAGTCTTAGCAGTTCGAGTAATTTATTCATGGCAGCTTATTTCGTAAGGTACCCGCAAAGATGGCATGTTGAACAGTTTGGAAACTTCGTATTGAAATACCACTTTATTCTCTCCATTGATGAAGGCACTCTTTTGCCATACTTTGCAGAAATTCAGACCAATATCAATAAAAATCTCGAAAAACCAAGCATATTAACCTTTAAGTTGGCAACCGGATGCCCGGGTATTTTTTTAACTTTAAACTGAAATAACTTTTGATTCATTGCTTTTATTGACCTGAAATTTCCCGTAGCCTCCCAACATATAGAAAGCATTGTTTACCTATGAAAATCGTTAATTTTTTGCATCAAAACGTGTGGAATACCCGGGTATGCCGGTTGCCAACTTATGTGTGTAAATCTGGTTGCCAACTCTACGGTTAAACAAGCCGAGAACGCAATGAGGTCAACTGAAAGTCGGATAGTTTCTTTTTCTTAACAAAATGGCCACATGCCTAGTCAATATTAACCGATGCAGTACTCGTGATAGTCGTCAACTCGTACGACTTAACAATATGCCTGTCATGGGTTCAAGCCCCAAATGGACCGTGCCGCCATACGTAGGACTGACTATCCTGCTATGGGGGGGAATCAATTAGTCACTGAAAGCCAAGCCCACAAGTGGTTACAGGCAGGCCTTGACCGACATCGGTTGTTGAGCCAAAAGAAGAAGAAGAAGTGTTTGGTCATTTGGTAGTTCCTCCTTCACAATTACTTTCCATCGGCGAAAATCATCAAAGACATGTGGAAATTTGACCAAACACTAAAAATGATTAATATTTGAAAATTATTCCAAAATAGTGGGAAAATCATCCTTATGTCCTTTTTGTCAATACTTAATTAGAATCTTTAAAAAAAGGCAAAAGAAACCTCCATATCCACCAAATCCTTTCTGGCTCTTTTGTTAAGTTTTGAATAAGGATCAATTTGAAACAGATTTAAAACTGGAATATTCAATCACTGCAACCATCCCTACACCCCTTCCCGCTGAACTGCAGCCCGCAGGAATATTTTCAACGGCAATCCGGTCCGCGGCCCATAACGAGTTTGACATCACTGGTCTAAAGCTCTTGTTTTCACTGCTTTGTTGTGGAGCATAATAATAAACCAAAACTTATAGAGTTTTGTAGATAATTAGATGTAAAAAAATGATTGTAAATTCATTGTTTTTAATTGATTGAGTAAATTAATTACATATTTTTTAGATTTTTGCACACAGTAACAGGAAATCAGATGTAATGCCTTATTCTTGTCTGTTTTATGTTACTTTTTTCTGTAAATTCTAGAAAATCCAAACCTAATCACATTTACTATTTGCTCGCCTTTGTTGTTTATTATTATGAGGCGTATGGTTTAAATATGTTTCCATTCTCCACTATTCTCCAGTACCTTCAACCCATTTATCCACTCGCCGTGCGCTCAGCTTGATGCTAATAAGCACAAACAACAGCAACTTTATTTTCATCGCCAATATTCCCCCTCCTTTCGGTGCTGTTCAGTTATTGCCAGGTCACAATGTCATCCGGAACGGTGCTGCCCGATGCCAACCCAATATCCACCGAATGACCGAATTATCCGCACGCTCGCCATTAATTGATGTTGGCAAACGGTTGGCAAACTTTCCGCCCATTACCATTGGAGCAGGTAGCTGCTGATGCTTCGACAAGCGTTTAGTTCCCCTCCACTGGCTGCAATGGGATGGTAAAGGGCTAAGTCGAGAACAACACCAAAAAATAGTTACCTTAGAGGTTTGAGCCGGGCCTGTGTGCATGACTCTCATTTACAAAGCAAATCAGCAAATGGGCGAGTTTTAATTTGTTTTTTATCGAACCTACATAGCCGCTCGCTTCCTTGCAGTTCGCGTGTCGCACTGGACGATTATTTTGCTTTGTGTGGATGTGCATTTTTTTTTAGTTTTAATTCAACGCCACTTGCTCGTCTAATTAAAGGACCGTCATATAAAATTTTATTGCGGACAATTTTTGGCACCATCCTCGCATCCCCGGACATCGAAGTTTAATGAAATTTAAAATGAAATCGCACAAACGCACGGAAAAATGTATACCCCACCTCCCTCCCCCTTCCACTGTTGTCCTCGCTCCTACGCTCTGGTTCTTATTTTGGGGACTTTACGGGGGACTTTATGTGAAAACCCGTGGGCAAACTAATGGCCTGTTTTTTTGGTGTTTGCTTCCACCTCAATATGGCGCTAGCGCGGAAGCGAGAATATTTTCCCCTCAAAAAGCCCTCACACTCCTACGCCTCTTAATTACTGCTTTTGTTCTTTGGGAAACCGGACACACCGAACGCGGCGGAAAAGGTTGTCCTAAAAATATTTGTATCGAATGTTCGTTTTTTTTGTTTGCATCCATTGCCACCTTTGCGGAGTGCGAAGCAAGTGGGTTTACCTTTGAAAATTTAGTGCCGAAAACTTGTTGATCCCTTCAAAAACATCTCCCGCTCGGTGCGCGTGTTAAACGTTTTGGGAAAATCGAAATTACTTCATTAGGAATTTCAAGCAAAATACACAAAACAATGTTGAGCCTCGTGCGTAGGTTGGGCTGATAGAGAGGGCTGCGGGAAAGGGTTTCCGAACACAGCTTGCCGTCTTTATCTTTAAGGGGCTGTTTCGCTGGACACCCAGTACGTCAATGCCGAAGGACAACATAGTAAGCATCTCGGGCAAGCAACCCGGGGAGCAATCCGTGAGGAAGCGCACGTACTTACCCTCCGTACACGACACGAGCACGTTGCCTCGAGAACATGCGGACATGCGGCTGGAATTTAATTAACGTGCCGTCCCCACTACCTTACCCATTACCCCATCGCCAGAAGAAAAGGAATGGAAGTGCGGTTTTTTTTCTCTCTCTATTTTGGTTTAGCTTTCCTCAACTCCTTCTTCGCTTGTTTTAATGGGTGACGAAAAAGCGCAAGGTGCTGGAATGCTGCCACAACCTCGACGCTCAACAGGAACCACACCACTTTAATCCAGCAACCATCATCCCAGCGCTCCGTGGGTACAGTGCAAAGGCTGATTGATCGATATTGCAACGTCTAGAAAAGGCGCATTACGAATTTCAATAATGTGTGCGCCTCTCTCCCGCGGACTCGAACGCGCTGCAATCGCTCGGACTCGGCAGCCCGACTGAAGGACACTCGACATGGGCGGCCAAACAATAGGCACTACGGTTGACCACGCACTGTCTGCTACCTTCACCCGGATTTGCATTTGTGTCCTTCAATGTGCGAAGGGATGCTGGACGACTGGAATTCACTTGTTGTTACTCCAGCAGTGGGCCCACTTGTGGCACACTAGAGCACAGCGGCCCCCTGCTGCTGGAAGCTGAAGCTGAAAACAAAAAAAAAATCACCACCCACCACCCTCCCAAACGAACGCTTGCTTCCGGTCCGATATCCGTCCATTGTGTTTCGAGCGGGGGTAGAGCTACAAGTGCACACGGGGTGCCTTGCACCATCGGCCACCGGAAGGCTATTGTTTTCGCAAACACTTAGCGTTCCCGTGTGCCGATGTGTGCTGCACATATGGCAGTCAATCAGCCGCGAACAGTTGACGGCTGTCATAATGGGAAATGCATTAGCATATTCATTGTTTTGTCCACGCTGTTCCCCCTCCATTGCCAGCTTTCATGGAGCATTCGCTGACCGGGCGGGAACGTTGAGCAGATTTGAATTGAAGGATGTTGTTTTGGAAAATAGTGATTGCTATCTGGTGAAGTAGCATCTCGAAACGAATGAATTGTGCACCATCAGGGTTTTCGCATTTTTGGGGTGCAATAGTGCTAAGGACATCTAGCATGTTGCAGGTGCTGAATATCATAGGCATCATCTTCTAGAGAGAAAATAGACATAGTATATAGAACACTCTAGATAGAATTAACTTATGGCGATATGCCAGAAACAACCTCAGCGGGACCCAAGACATTCAACTCTATCTCAACAATTCATTCAACAAAAATCTCACTATACCAGCAGTCGGCAAACTTTTGAAGCAATGGGAGTTGAGAAAAAAGCGTTTTAAAAATATAGACACAAAATAATTGGCTAATGATATGAAGCAATACGATTGGTAATATTGCTGTTTTTTCTAGAATTATATCATCCAAGCATGATAACCAATGTTCAACATTGGTAGTACCTGTGTTAAAAACTAATTGTAATGTTAAATCATTTAAGGATCGGCCATAGAGAAGCAAAAGTGTGATCAGTCAAAAATAACAAAGCAAGAGCAATATCGCTTCTTGATGACCCCCCATCCTCCCACGCCGCACAAAATATTGGGAATATTTTGGAGATGATACAAAAACCTTGCGAGTTTAGCGAGATGTAGTTTTTTTCAGGCATTCAATAGACTCTTTCAGCGAGATATAGTATTGTTCTGAAGTAGGCGTCGACATGTTTGGCTATACTGTAGAGCTGTCACTTTCGTACCCCTTGAACTACAGCTCAGAAAATATGCTAGTTTCAACTAATTTATGCTTATTACTAATTGAATTGATTGAGGAACGATTATTTAATACTTTTAGCACATTTTTATTTCGTCCGGACCATCTTTGGCGATGTGTTCGAGAATGGAGTGTGGAGGAGAAGGATGAATCACGAACTTGCTGAGCTGTACGGCGAATCGAGCAACCTGACGGTGGTGAAGGCTGGCAGAATACGATGGCTGGGGCATGTCATGAGGATGCCGTTCTCATGCCCCTCTAAGACGGTGTTAAATAGCGATCCCCAGTTGAGGCGCAGGGGAGCACAGCGATCTCGATGGCTGGATCAAGCGAAGCGAGACCTGTCGTAGATCGGGTGTCAGGGACCGAGCATCATTTGCACTCATTTCACAGCTGCTCTGGGTCAAAATTTGGGTGATTTCACTCACATTTCAATTTCGTGATCCGTTCAATCCGTTCGAACACCCAAGAGACCGACGAAAGGTTGGGAGAGGCTACCCTCAAATGACATAGCATATGCTCGATCTACTAGGTATGAACGGAACCAGTTCAGCACTTTTGTTCCGATGTAAAGTTTGGAAAGTTTTCCTAGTCGAATGTGCATATAGCAGTGTATATAGCGTCTGTTTGTAGTCGATTGTCCATATTGCATAGACACTAGAACGTGAACTCAACAACTGGTAACAGTTGATCGCTTCGGAATAAATACATGCTGCTATTGAGTTATGTATTGGCGTGACGATGGGAATAAATTTGTATGTATTACTTTTCCGAAGACTTTTGCACCTGCGCATAGCGACTTAATTTTTCTGCATTTCGACGCCAAAATTGGGATAATCCAAGACCGCTTCCAGATTGCTGGGAAAGAAGCGATGTTTAGAAGGAAACTGGATAAAACTGGAGTACAGAAAGTCCTCGACTTTTGCGACATGTTTCTTTGTTTCGACTATTCCGACTATTCCGCCTGCTCCAACCATACCGACCGTTGCGTTCGTTTAGACTAGTGATGTGTGCTAAAGAGCGCACTAACGACTCTGAAACCAATTCCGAACCAATGACAGTTTTAAACTAGTTAAATCTGTCTTCCCACTAGTGTACGTTTGTTTCTCGTGCATTCTAATAAACTTTAGACAAGTACAGAATAAGATATTGGATGTGAAAACGTATCTATTGCAAATTACTTCAGTTCTAATCGTACACTGCCCATCACGCTCAATCGAACATATCGTACAATGCTCAACGGAAATTATGGAGCTACCCGATTTTTCGCCCAGAGCGATCAAGGTTGATCTTTCGCTCCCTTAACATCATTATCCATATGATCGGCGCAATCATGTGGCGTCGACGAATGCAATGATTGTTGGGCATCTGCTTGCTTATGTGGTACAGAGCTGATTGCCTCGTTGGGCTGGTTGTTGCCTGTCCGTAGTTGATAAACTCGCGAGCCCTAAGGTCCATGGTCAAGGGTGAGTGCAAGTTCTAGCAGCGGTGCAGGAATACGTACTTTATAAGACAGGGAGGCCATCGTCCCTGGAATTACACTTCTACGCATTTAACAGAATCCAATAGCGTTATTTGTTTTAAGAGAGCATACTACCACTTCGAGAACGCGTTCCAGCTTAGCGTCCTTGATAAGCGGATTCTTACTCTTTGGCCTTTCCGGTATTACTATTGAAAATGTGGATGATGTGTTTTGAAATCGGAAGTTTCGAATCATTTGTGTTCTGGTTCCTGATGCACTTACCTTACCAAACGCTGCACTTACCTGATGTAAACGATTTCTCAATTTGGTATGATTTAAAATGTGTTAGGCCTTCTTCACGTCAATGATATCTCGGGAAACGTCGATATTTTAACTCGACCCGAAAACTGCCAACAGAACATCTAGACTAGCGACCATGTCTAAAAAAACGTATGGACTTTCAATTACATCCAAAATCATTGGAGAAACATCATCAGCTTTAACTTTCTCCTTCACTGATTTTCCTGTATCTTCCCCAACCATTTTTCACTAACAACTGGAGTGATTGATAACAGCCCACCCTTATCTCTCCGATGATGGAACGACACCTACCGGGTACTACAATGTGCGTGTGTGTCACTCATGTGTTTCGGCACAAGCAAATCACAATAACCGTATCATTACACCAATTGCCATTCGCCTCCTTCCTGCTCCACTTTCTACCTCAACTCTCCCTTTCCATTTATGTGCCAAACGTCAATCAGTAAATTATCTCACAGCAAATCTACGCGCCATATCGATTGCTGCGATATGTTTATTTTGTATCGTGTGTGTGTTTTTTTTAAGAAAAGCGAAACACAAAACTCTATCTCTCTCTCGCTTTATCTTCCATTTTATATCTATGAATTCGCAAAGTGGGGAAAATTGTAGCGCAAAAGCACATACGCACTCGCGCGTTCTCGCCTTGAGGGCATCATCCAATTTGCGTGCAGTATTCCTGTTACAGCCATTTGAAATTAAATGCGAGTTCTTTCTGTTTTTTTTTTCGTTCGGACATCTTGCATATCAGGAAAATGTAAAACCAAAATCGCAAACACACACACAAATACATTCCCAGGGAGAAAACAATATTCTAATGAAATTGAAAACTTCAAATTGTCCTCCCGAGCGTAGATCGTGGAAGTATCTGATTTGAATAAAAGGATTATTATTTGTAGAAATGTTTTTCTTTTCTCTATCTGACTCTCCTACCCCACGGGAGACTGTAGCAAACATAATCGCCACAGCACAAATATTGCAATCGAACGGCCTGTATGCGTGTGTGTGTGTGTTCCGGTGGTTAAATTGAAAAGAATAACGATGCCCTCCACACGCCTGCCAGTGCCGGGGGTGAAAAACCTGCCATCACCTCCCGAGGGCTATCAGCTGGCTCATTGCGGTTCGCGTTACGTCTAAGTGTAGTGTGAGTATCAAACGGAGCAAACAGGGCAAATGTTAAAAAAAATCAACAACAAACACAGCATCACCACCGTTGACGACGGCGGCGGTCACGTGGCTGATTCGCGGAAAATTTACATGAAATTCAATATTTCCCGCATTTGATGGAATCGCAACATAGCTCTAGGAAGGATTTTCACCAACCAGCTCGAGCAGCAGAGAGACCTACACACCCCGGTTTCGCTCCTTCACCCCGAGTCGGGGTGTGTTTGTGTTTTTTTGTTTGCCATCTCGTCGTTGTAGATGTGACTTTGATTTGCCTATCCGCTTATTTTCCATTACGCGCTGCTCTACGCGCTTGTTTGTGCGGTCGTTTGGGTGTATCATCATTTTTTATTTCAACATATAAACTCACACACGTAGGTTCATATTCATACCGCTGTTTGTGGAGCGAGGCGGGTTATGGAATAGAAATTGCAACAGTAGAAAGACGACCCGCGCGACTAGTTCAACCAATGCATGAGAAGCGCGTATTTAGTCGCCGAACGTTCCGGGGCTCACTCCGCCGGCGGGGGTGTGGCATGCAAATTTCGTCGCAGAAGATACTCCCGTCCTGTTTTGCATACATATTGGCCGGGATGTGGCGCCCCCACCAGGATCAAATCGGTTTGCTGCCGTGATTTGTGTGAGGTGATTTTGCCACTCTGATGGGTTCTTTCCTCCTTTTTTTTATTATACCAAACTCCGCGCGTTATGATTCGCACGATAGAGTGGCAATAACCGGTGCCGTGTGATCTTAAATTATGTAAACCAACCACCAAGCCGTTTGGCTGCCGGGCGGGGAGAGACGGAACATTATTAAACCCAACGCTCGGATCGTTCGATTTAACAACCGCAAGCCTGGGTTGGTCTGGTCAACATGGAATCGATTAGCTAACGCTGGAAGCAAAAAGGCAAATGACTGAAGAGATCGGGAAGGGGCGGATAGACACTGGTCAAGCGAGCCGGCTGCGGAAGCTGTGACACCTTCAATTTCCATGTTGGCGTAGAATTGCATTATTTCACAGCCAAGCCGGGTGCGCTCACCACCCTCCGGAAGCCCAACATTCGACAACGATTTCAATAATCGTAACCGTAAATTTGTGCGTACACGTGCCCCCGGGAAGCTCATTCGCACACACATACACACACACACGCGCGTAGAACTTTTGTGGCCGGAGAATGTGTGTTATTAAATTTGAAATTGTAATCCCCACAACGCGTCCCAAAATGCGCTTTCGCTTTACCGTGTGAAGGCAAAAATGTCAATGGTCGGTTTTAAAAACGTGAAAACCTTACTTAAAGTGAAAAAAAACCCTCATACATTCACACATATTCGCAGTCATTTTCATTGCTGTGGCATGCGTGTGGATGTGTAATTTTGAGGCGTAGCTAGAGAAGGGAGAGTATGGGGATGCCGAAATGGGTTTCCGGGGGGAAGGGGGGGGAGGTAAGTCATCGGAATTTACGATTACGATAATGCACCGCGGAGCGTAAGACCACCGAGCACCGTGGTTGATTGACAGTGAGGCAGCGATGATATGCAAAAACAGGGCAAAACCATGGAGGGCGAGAGCATGTAAGAGCTGTCGGAGGTGCAGGAGGCCAGTGCGGTAAAGGGATTGCCTGCGCAGGCTGGGGACGCACAATTGAAATGTGTTAAAATTTCTCGCTCATTAAAATTAATGCACCAACTCGATGAGCGACACACACACACATAACAGTCCCGTCGAGCACTCCAGCGCAATACGGGTGCATGAGCGCTCGCCTGAAAGGTATGCACACAGCGCCGCACGCGTTGCGTTCGTACGCAAAACGGATCAACAATGTCGATACTGGGTGGTCAGTCTCGGGAAACCATTAAATAT
>VTWG01014631.1:0-13776 GCA_008817895.1 Anopheles fontenillei | reverse complement strand
TGTTCGATGTGATAACCCACAAATCGAACATGTGAAGTCCTATACATTTTTCATATTCGATGTCGTGTTCTGTTGCTGCTAGAGCGCCGGGTTACATTATCTGTCAAATTGCATATAAAATTTTATCAGCGCGTTCGACTTCTTGAAGTGCAGACATGGGCCTTAGTTGTCTCTGTTGATCTCCTGGTTCTAGTTGCTAGTGATTTCCATATAGAGTTTTATACATTAAGTGATTTGGGAAATGGTTATATGACTTTTTGGTTAGTATTACAAAAAAATCTTTCGGAAGGATAAATGAAAAATCGGTAGTTTTAGGGGGCTCATCTGTGAATTGGTAGGCATATCAAAAATCGGTAGGAATACAGATAAATCGGTATTTCTGGTCACTCTGTGCGCAGCTGAAACTGCAACAACAAGAAAAACAACAATCAAAACACACACACGCGAAGGAGGTGCATTGCTTGTGAAATTAATATTTATGTAAGTTTTGTGATACAAATCGTGCCCAATAGCAGCTTCGATAACCTCAGATGCATTGTAATTTTAGCATCGATCGTACAGAATGGGCGGCTGGGCGTTGGAAATCGGAAAAATGGCCCTCTACATGACCTTCCCGGTGGCAATGTTCCACTGGTTCAATCAGCCGGAATATTTCGAGAAGTGGGTGACCGATACGAGACGGCAGCTGTACCCACCGGAAAACCCACAGCACCGGGCTGAGATCGAGAAGTGCATCCGCAACGTACGGGACCGCCACGATCAGGAGCTGCTGAAGGCACTGGAAGAGATGGAGAATAAGGAAAAGAAATAATCGACTGTGCCGCTGCAATCATTCTTCGCAATGTATATAATCTGTTTTTCGTTAGAATAAAATTAAAGGTAGTAGTCGCTATGATGTTGAGCTCAATACATGTTGTCGTTTTATGTTGAAAAATTGTGATAAATTTTTTTGTAAAAGTATCAAAACTATATTGCCCAGTCAAAAAAGTGTATCAAACATCCAACAAATTAGTTCAGCCCGGTGAAAAATATCAGAATGTTGGTCGAATATTGTCAAAATAGCACGTGCGCGGTTTGTTTACTTGCATTCGTAGACTTGCCGGTGTTGCAGGTTTTCGTTTCGGTTGGAATTTCCTCAAAAAGTAGCCGTAAAAATGGGTGGAAGCTCGAAAAAGTTCAAAAAAGCAGAAAAATCCAAGATCAAACTAAAGGGAGCCAAACTCCCGAAAGGTGCCAATGTGACGAAAACAAACTTTAAAGTGCGCAAAATAGTCGTACCGGATCAGCTGAAGCAGCGTAATCTGACCAACGCAGCGGTACTGTCCAACAAAAACTTAACCCTGAAGGATTGCCTCGCCAAACTGAAGCTCAACAATGTGTCGTCCAAAATCGAAGGACTGCGCGGAGTGCGAGAAATCATCACGAAAATGCCGTCGGAGCTGCACCGGATGCTCAGCTCGGTGGTCAAAGACGTCTCCAGCCTTTCCATCGACATTGAGCACGATGTGCGGAGGGACGCGTACAAAACGCTCGGATGCATACTGGCCGCTTGTGGGCAGTCCGTGATGGTTCCGTTCTATGAGGTGCTGTTGTCCTTTCTGCGCTGCAGCATGACCCACATTCAGTCGCGAATCCAGGAAGATTCGCTCCTGCTGCTGGATGTACTGCTCCAGTACCTGCCGGAGCTGGTTGTGGCCAACCGGGACAAGATACTGCCGCAGTTTTTGGACATGATTTCGAAGCTGAGAACGGAATCCAAACCGGGCCGCACGCTGACGATCAATCTCGACAAGCAGTCGACAAGTACGCGGTGGCGCGTGAAGGTGCTCTCGCGGTTGACGGGAATATTGAAAATTCTTATCGACAGCAAGCGGACAAAAAATGAAACAGAAGAGCCGCTAGAGGAAGCTGTTTCGGTGGCGGAAGATGCAGATAATCCGTAAGAATAATGTTTCATGCTCCTAGGACATGGTAAAATTACTAACAACAATATTCCTTCTATTGTTAGGTTTGCTTCCAAGGTACCCGATTATCAACCGGACAAAGCGGTACAAATCAATTACACGTTCGATAGAGCCAGCACAATGTTTTTGCCAATCCAAAAGCGTCACCTCTATACGACCTGCCCGATGGATGTGCTGTTCCGCAAGTCGACCGGCACGGATAAAGACCTCTCGCTGGGCGATCGGGTCGATGACGGCCGCAAGCTCAAGATGTACGTGGAGATGCTGATGCCAGTGCTGTTTGAATCCTGGCTAGAGGTCCGGCCAACCGGTACCGGTGCGGAACCGGGACAGGAGCACGCCCTAACGCAGGAAGCGGCCGCCACGCTCGAACTGTTGATGGCCATTTTCATACAGCTTTGGGATTTGACCGTTGAGTACTGCGGTGAAACAAACAACGACGATATGAAACGCTGGTTCCGGGAGGAGTACGGTGCCAAATTCTGTACCCACATTCTCGGCGGCTTCCCGTACTACCAGTCCGGCACGGAGACGAAAAGCCAACAGCCCAAGCGATCCAAAACGACGGCTCCGATTTTGAGCGAAAAAACGGTCGATGATCACTGCTATCGGCATAACTTCAACATCTGCTACTTTTACTGCTGCCTGCATGAGCAGTTCCGCGGAGGGAAGAAAAAGTCCCAGCCGTACACGAAAATTGTCGAGTACGTGAAGCGGTGCGTAATGAACTGGAAGTTCCGCGGTGCCGAAGCAACGAACCTGTTGCTGCAAGTCCTGCGCTACATGCTGTTCGACACCGACTGTATGACGGTTAATCAGGAAACGCGCACGCTGCTCCAAACGCTGCTGGAGGTGTACATAACGGCGAAGCTGCCGCAGGAAATCCGCAACCGCATTTTGGTGCTGTTTTGTGACATTATCGTGGGCAGCGATTCGCTATGGCGCCGGTACGGCCAGGAGCTGTTTACGCTCTGGCTCAAGATGTTGCCCAACTTGCTGTGCAAACCGTCGATCGATATGGAGGTGCTGAAGGCGCTGCTTTGTCTGGGGCAGCGTGGCAACGTACCGTTCCTGGAGGTGCTGGAAGCGAATGCGAAGCAGATTGTGGCGAACATGGAAACGATTCGTGTTACGAATGAAGCGGAACAGGGCGAAGGCTTTGTACTGATATGTAATTTACTGTTCTATGTTCGCAAACGGGAACTGATCAGAGAGTTGATCGATTTCGATGCGCTGGGACTGAAGGACGCTACGCAAAGGGAACGCTTGTGTAGTACGCTAGAACTTAAGCTAGGAATGTTACAGGAGTAAGTAATACAAATATCAGTAAAAATGATAAGAAATAAAAAAAATCAAAGAAATTCATAACAACGCGCTTTTTAATTTTATTTTTCGAATGACAAACATTTTGTTGCAGCCTGTACAATCTGGCAACACTGCCACAGTGTATACGCTAGTGATGGGAAAATGTTCCGGAACAAATTGAGTGGATCGAATCCGTTCACTCATTGAGAGGTGCAGATCCACTCTAACGGCCGGGGTACATTTTCCTTACTAGCTAGAGTAATTTCGATTTTCACTACCATATCCGGCGGCGGCTGGTGGAAGCTTTTTTTGGTGAAAAGGAAAAAAAGTACGAACGTACACAACATATGAAATACCCAAGTGCCACAAATCCACTAAACGACCACTAAACGGCTTCTAAACGACTTAAGTTCTCTACCTAAACGGAATATAGAAAGACTTCGTTTAGCAGACGGCAAACGACTCATGCATTCTAAAAATAGCAAAAAAGCTGGTGGCGCCATCTTTTTGTGGGATACCCAACCAGCTCAGCTTCCTTGCTTGGAGGAGAGCTTTCTCATTTCCTCTGTACTGTTGTATGGTTTCGCATTGAAGTTATGCATCGCTAGAACTAGAACGGCGATACGCTTGTTTAAATACTAAACTCCAACGCAAACCACCAGCACTGAAGGAAGTGAGATTTGAGTAATGGTCGTTGGTGTTGGTACCCACGTATCTGACCACACGACCATTCATGTAGATTTTTGCTCGGAAAGTTATAAGGCTATTTAGGTCATGATAAGATGAAACTTGTCGAAACACATTGCAAGAAAAGGATAGCATTATAATGATGAGCTGTAATACGCCATCTATTGATCAAACCAATGAAGCTGTGGAGCTTTCATTTTTTTTATGGATATTCAATTTTCCAGTCGTTTAAGCTTAATCTGTGGCGCTTGGGTACGTACACAACATATTTATCTATCAATTATAAAGCTTTTCCAGTCCATTTTAAGTATAAAACATGGAAAAATAACATTTTTCCCCGAGTTACGTGATACTCTAACTATGTGAATTTTTAGTTTTGACAGTTCATGTGTCAAATTGGTACAATTTCTTCAAAAAAATTACCAATTCAAAATAAATTGCAGTTTTGCTAAAAGTTTGAAATGGCTAAAATAACAGATATAACCGAATTTTCTCCACGAATTGTACGAAATAAGTAGTAATGGACATTGAATTAGTAAAACACATCATAAATAACTTTTTATCATTCATAGTTTGGCTGAAAAACGTGATATTCGACTTACGTGAAAACCAAAGATAAGCGAATGTCCTTGGAACGCATTATTCGCGTAACTCTGCGAAAGACTGTACTCGAAGTGAGTAGTGGAACCGTTCCACCAGGTTCGCACGTAATGTCCCATCACTATCATATCTACGCCAAGCGTTTGTTTACATCATCTAGCGTTTGTTGATTTGTTGTTGCCGCCGCTGTTGTTTTTGCAAGCCACCGTTTGTGGCGTGTTTTGTGGTGTTTCCGCGTTAAAAAGCGCACCAAGCGCATGCTAAAGCGATGAATCTGGAACTACTTGGTACGAGGATAAGCTAGCAGCTAAAGAACCCATTCGCTAATCATTCTTTTTTCCCCCCACCGCAACCGCCATTTGCAGAATCGTTCGGGCAAAACTATCCGGAAGAATTTGATGGCTCGCTGGATTGCATCTCGCTCGCGGTAACGTGCGCTTTCAACAAGTACGGCACCCTGCTAGCCGTTGGCTGTAACGATGGGCGCGTGGTCATCTGGGACTTTCTGACGCGCGGCATCGCAAAGATCATTTCCGCCCACGTACACCCGGTGTGCAGCTTGTGCTGGTCGCGCAATGGCCACAAGCTGCTGTCCGCCTCGACCGACAACAACGTGTGCATCTGGGACGTGCTTAGTGGGGACTGCGAGCAGAAGTATCGGTTTCCGTCGCCGATCCTGAAGGTACAGTTCCATCCGCGCAATGACAACAAGTTCCTGGTGTGTCCGATGCGCTACGCCGCTATATTGGTGGACGTCGGCGGTAAGCACGAGTGTTTGCCGCTGGATAATGATGTAAGTCGGGAAGGGCTCAAGGCTTTTGGGGGCGAGGGCAGTCAACATGGAATTGCGGCTTTTTTGCTTTTTTTTTATTTTCCAGGGCGATTTAAACATTGTCGCTGCGTTTGATCGTCGCGGAGAACACATCTATACCGGTAATGCGAAAGGAAAGATTCTGGTGCTGAACGCTAACACGCTCGAAATTGTGGCCAGCTTTAAGATTGTGCTGGGAAGTTCCAGCGTTACCGCCGTTAAGAGCATAGAATTTGCCCGACGAGGAGAGTAAGTGTCTCCGTGACGGAGACGGGGGAGTAGTTTAACCCTTAGTTTTCTAATCTTTGTTTTCTCCGTAGAGCGTTTCTCGTGAACACTTCCGACCGTGTCATACGCGTGTACGACTCCAAGGAGGTGGTGACGTGCGGGAAGGACGGCGAACCGGAACCGATACAGAAGCTGCAAGATCTTGTAAACAAGTACGTATAAGATTGCCATTTTCAAGCAAATAACCGCTATTGACCACTGCTCTTCCCTATTCGCTACAGAACCACGTGGAAAAAGTGTTGCTTTTCGGGCGACGGTGAGTACATCTGTGCCGGAAGTGCTCGCCAGCACGCCCTCTACGTGTGGGAGAAATCGATCGGCAATCTCGTTAAGATCCTGCACGGTACCAAGGGCGAGCTGCTGCTCGACGTGGTCTGGCATCCGGTGCGGCCAATCATTGCCAGCATCAGCTCCGGGCTGGTGTCGATCTGGGCCCAGAACCAGGTGGAAAACTGGTCCGCCTTTGCGCCCGATTTTAAGGAGCTGGACGAGAACGTAGAGTACGAGGAGCGAGAGTCGGAGTTTGACATTACCGACGAGGACAAATCGGTCGACCTGGCGGCGGAATCGAAACAGGACGAGGAGGTGGAGGTGGACGTCGTGTCGGCCGAGCCGATTGCCGCCTTCTGCAGCTCCGACGAGGAATACGAGGATGAGCATGCGCTTCAGTTTCTGCCGATGGCGCCGGAGGTGGAAGACCCGGAGGATGGCTGGGGCTCGCAGGACAATGACACGCTTGGGGGAGGTGGAGGCGCTGCGGGTTTCGGTGCTTCGGTAGGAACGCTCGGTGGTGGTGGCGGTGCCGGTAGTGGGGGAGGTGGGTCGGATTCGATGAGGGAAAACGAACCTTCGATGAAGAAGCGTAAAACGAGCCAGTACGAGATAGCACTGGACAATGCACCGATCGACGACGTGCATCCGTTGCTGCAGAACAAAACGAACAAAGACAAACAGTCGACCACGAGCAAGAAAGCAGCCGGACGTCCGCGGAAATGAACGACGGGCTTTGGGTATAATGCCGTTGCCGAGTGTTTGTTGGCCGTGAAAATGTAAAGTGCAAAAAATGGAAAATACATCTTTTTAAATCTCAATCATCAATTGCACAGTTTGTATATCCCATCAGCTTACGCCGGTACAGAACGTATTCTGAATGCTGTTTGTTACTTAGGCCAACCTACACAAAACGATGGTGCCGAAACCCATCTAGGTCTTGGAACAGTTTCCCTTCCTGTTTTAGTTTAGAAATTGATCCTTATTCTAGAATCAATTTTGCTTAAGATCCTGAACCTATTGCGAGCGTACACACGTGCCGCCCAAAACAGCCTAAGTTTTACAACAACATTACGAAAAAGTCTGTTCCATCGCGTTCCAGCGTCCACCCGACGATTACCAAACCGAACCGAATAGTTGTGTTCTTTAAGCATGTGTGCGTATTTGGTAGCAGCAGTTGTACTGCTTACCTGTCGTATGCCGCTGTGATACCGAGGCGCATAGGCAACGCATCTAGAGGACATGTGTAGCCGTGAGGAAACTTTTATGTGTCTCTTTTACCTTGTCCTTCCCTTCATATCCTGATTAGTGAAGCATACATACCTTTCAGGTACGTTCAAAGTATAATAATAAGCTCTATCCCTTTTACGTTAATAGTGAAGATAGAATCGTGTGCTATCGGTTGTCCATTCGGGTATGGACAACCCCGTGAGCGTCGTGTGTACACTGGCATTCAACCTGATCCATAAGCTGATATAGAGCGGATCTATTCGGCTTCTGAAACAATTAGTAATGGGAGACATGAAGTTTTCAGGAATCGATTCCGGATAGTAGGTCCGGAATTTCAAAAGCCAATTCTGATTTTCGTGAGAATTCCGATTCTGAAGCCGATTACGATTCCGGATCCGATTATGATTCCGGATCCGATTATGATTCCGGATCCAATTCCGAAGCCGATTCCGTTTTCGTAATCGATTCGGGAGCCAACTCCAGCAATCGGCTCCGGAGTTCACTCGGGAATCGACTTTGGAGTCAAATTCGGGAACAGCTCTAGAATCGGAATCGATTCCAGTATCGTAATCGGTTTCTGAATTGATTCCGAAATCATAATCGTGTAGGTTAGATTCCGAGCTCCCACCATTAGATACAATCCCCACCCCTATTTCGATTATTGATAAGTGCCCAAACCCAAGGCGTGGTAATCCAGAACATTAATTTTTGCCATCTAAACCAAAGGTCTAAGATTGGATCCTGAACCTATGGAAATCCTAGACTTGAACCCAGTCCAGCTGATCGCGGGCCAAGAACTTTGTCGTGCTCTGGAACAGATACCGAAAATATTCGGGAATTTCGAAGTTAGTAATTTATATCCTAATCCTTTCCTGAAGCCCCTGCCAAATTTAGGTTGGTTTTGGACAGGTTTGTAACTGATGCCTTTCTTACCCCTAGAACTTTTATCGAACCTCTATCCTATTGAATCTTTTTTCGTTACTAGACTAGGTCTCATTCCATCGGTATGCAAGGGCCAACTATAAAAGGCGTATTATAAGGGTATAATTCTGCAAGCTATTCAGTGTGGTGCTTAAAGGTAGCAGTAATTAAATGTGTATAGCATTTCACATTGTATTTTGTGTATTTTTGCTGTTGCTTCTTTTCACATAACGTTTACAACACGGGCTGGGTTTCAACTTCAATATGAGTACACAAATGCTCTCCAAAACGGACGAGTGTAGTAGTAAGGTGTGTTATGGTGAGATTAGATTGAATTTAACACAAACACGAAACTTAAGGTCGAGTGTAAGCTACTATTGCTTCAAACCGTGGTACCTAACATCACCCGCAAACAAACCGCCAAGCGGCCGCTATACACTTTTATCTCGGCGTCTATCCGTACGATTAGGTTGGCGCGCTTGCACGCTCACGTTGAGGGTAATTCCAGAATTCCACCGTTTCAGAGTGTACTCATTTCCTGGCGAGCAAACTCGCGAACATTGTTGTTGAGCAGCGTCATCATGAACCGTCGCCGCTGGTCTCGCTCCCCTTCGGAATAGGCGTAAATACTGTTGCTAAATTCTGGCTTCGCCGGCAACTGGCTGCGAATCAGTATTCGACCGAAAAGACCCGCTAAAAGAAAGACAAAAGAATACGGAATGAGCGCACTTTTGCTTTATCTAAGCTCAGTGAAAACAGTGCAACTGCATATCCAGTGCAATAACCTACCAATCGTATCGATCCGGATTGATTTGTTCGCATTCCAGAAATCCTGCAAAAAGAGACAAATGTACAGAAAAAGGATCCGATTGACGGATTTAAGTTTGGTGCGCAGCAGCTCCTTGCAGCGTTCGAAATTATCGGACGCTATGATACACTCCCGTTCGCTGATCGTCACAACCGGCTCGGGAAGGGCTTCCAGCATCATCAGTAGCGCTTCGGCCGTTGTGTGTGGTGTACCAGCTGATGGATAGGTGCGAAGTAGAGCTAGTTAAGGATAATTTTAAGTCAAATTTTAAATAGAAATGCGTTACAAGAACACGTGCATAATAAAAGGATACGGAAATCATCCGTCGACCAGCTGTCCAGCCAGTCGCGGATTTCGAGTAGGTTAGCCGCGTCCGACTGTCCCAGCTTCCGGTCCAGCGTGAACAGCTGAGGCGTCTGCAGTCCCATCTTGCGCAGATTGTCCACCAGGCGCCAGATTTCGCGCGGAAAGCGAAGATTACTTCCCCCCACATCGTCCCCGACCAGATCGATCAGCTTTTCCTCGTGATCCAACGAAACCAGCTCGTGGATCGCGTACATCGATACCGGCTTGTTCAGCTTCATCAGCGTATCGAGCGACACCCCGAAGCAGCTCGGCTTGTACTCGCCGAAAATGGTAATAAATATATCACGCCCGTTTTCCACGTGCAGCACCAGTATGTCGAGCGGTACCTTCGAGCCGGCCTGCGCGTCTTTTAGCTTGCGCAGCATCTTGGAGGCGGCCGGTGCATTAACCAGTATGTCGATCCGAATGCTCAGACTGTTTCCGGTCAGCAGTTCGCCTTTGCTGTGGCTAATGTGAATGAAATCCTCGCACACCTGGCTGTTCCGATCGTCCTTGCAGGCGAACCGGAAGCGTACCGGCAGATGGCAGTTGTTCGCTACCAGCAGCTCGCGGGAGTACTTTTCATTGAACCGGATTAAGCCAAAGTCGAGATCAGTCTGTTCCACCGTAATCTGTGGTTGATTGTCGTTTTCGTACTTGTCGACAGTTTTCAGCACTTCTTCGCTTACTTTCTTCAGCTTTGCTTGGTCTTTTGCTTGGGCCTAAAATAAAAAGAATGGGTTAATTGACGAACAAAACGTTCCTGCACTGCTTTCCCTAATACTTACATCGACCTTAAAGTCTGCATAAACCGGTTTGTGATCACTTTTGCGCAGCTGCATCACACTATTGTACCGCAACATCTCTATCCGCTGGCCCTTCCACAGGATGCGATCACACCAGGCAGGCGTTCGGCTTTTTTCGCTACTGTCCCACTCATCCGCGCCGGGGTTGTATTTGTAGGTGGGTGGGAAAAGAATCTTGCCCTCCTTATAGTCTCGAAAGATGCGATTCCGGCGCTTTTCCACGTACAGCTGGTCATGCTGGTATAGCTGATTGTAGTCGCGATCCTTCCGGTTTACGTACTCCTGAGACACTTCCGGTCCGTCTAAACGGTAGTTTAAGTCACCGATCCAAAATATATGACTAGAAAGAAAGGAAAAAAGAATGAAACCTGCATTATAACACTAAAAAACAATTACAATTCCTTATCTCTGCATGCGACATGGGTTTAGTCGTATCAGAACAAGTCCACCATAAGTGCTATTAGCTCTGATAAGCGATATGTTCGTGCAATCGCCACTATATCAACATTGCGTTTTTATCAAATTCTCCCCACAACTGGCTCAATTTTCTTTGGCCAAATCCAAACCAACCCCCGTGTCCCCTACTTACTGATGCTCATCGATTGACCGCATTCGAAAGCCATTGTCAAACGACATGCGCCGTATAATGTCGTCGTGATCGTCATTCCTTCGCTCCACCTCCTGCGTGTGCGCGGCCAGATGCGTGTTGACGAAACAGAAAAGGGCTTCATTCAGCTTGAAGCTCACCCCAACGCCTCCTTTATTGCCCTGCAAGGCGTAAAGCAAAATCGATCGTAATTTTTATAGCCGCCGAACGGCGATTACCATTGATGTCGCATACCCATTTCAACGTTCCGGTACCGACGGCAGCCGTAAGGCAATCGTTTATCTTCGGATAGATGGTACTTTTCACCGCCACGGTTAGCATCATACCCACCAACCGTACCGAGGCGAGCTCGGTATAAATGGCTCCTTTGTGAAGCCCGCTCATAACCTTATCACTGCAGAAGATAAGGGAAAAATACAAATTGAAAGTAAACGGAGAACAAAAAGATCGATGAAAGCACGACACGTGCAATATTAAAGCTTTCCCACACACTTACACCCATGTTCGATCGATTTTGGTTTCGTTCATCAGAATCTTTTCCGGCGTCCATTCAATCTCCTGAAACCCGACCGCATAGATATCGGGCGGACTGTCCGTGGTGGCGAGCCATTCCGGCAGCTCGATCGTTTCGGACGTCTGCCCGTTAACGTTCCAGGTGGCCGTGTACACGTGGTAAGGTTCGTACACGGTGTACTCATGCCGCCGCCGTTCGAGCTCCTCGCGGAACTTTGCGTCACGAGTTTTCGGCGCCTGGCTACCGTCGGCTACGCTCCGATCGATCGCCAGCAGACCGGTCCGCTCGTCCGCCGGTTTGTAGTAGTGCAGCCAGTCGAATGCGCCCGGCGAACGCACCGGTACGGCACGGTACGAAGCTTTAAGGTTTTTAAGACTGGTTAAAAAGTGTTCCTTCGCTGCGCTGATTTCCTCGGTAGCGTGGTAATAGTAGGTGGTGGGCTGATTATCCGAGAACACGGTAAACTGATGGCTGGACACGGAACCGAAGCTGGACTCTGGCGAGAGACAGAGAGAGAGGTATTTAGCATGAATGGAACAGGAAGAATTTAGCAAAAATGGAGCGGAAATGGTAGAGCGTGTGGAAAAACGTGTTGCTTACCGGTGTTGACGAAAAATGATTCATTTATGGGGACCACGGCCACAATCGTTAGGTCCGATATGCTTTCCGGTGGTTCGCGGGAAACGGAAAATGAAAACAGTGCCGCCGATTCGCTGGAGCTGACCGTAACGAGCAGCCGGTTTTGGAAGTTGTTTCCAACGATTTGATACGCGGCTAGTATCTACAATGCAAACGGCCGTTGTGTTTGATCTGCTGGTTAAGGAAAATAGAAAACTAACCCTGGCCCCCGTCCCACGGTACAAGGCAAGGTGCCATATGTTTTGACAAATATGCTTATGTTGCGTTACTGTTACTGTTTTTTTTTTACTTCTAGAAGCCCGGATGCCAAACATTCGCGCAAATGTAAACAGTGTGCTCTGGTGAGGTATCGTGCGTCATCAAAATGCCAAATGCGGTTATCTTGATCTGGACCAACATCGGTTTCAGCGTTAGAGAAAAAAAAATATACCCAAATCAAGCAATCACCAAGGCAGCGTGCCCAACACTCGATGAGCAATGTGTGCAATGTTCTGGTATGTTCAGACCTTCAGAATCATCTACACACACGCAAAAAACCCGCAAACATCGTTTTCGTTTCACGATGTACACTGCGTCCGACAGGCCGCGCTGTACAGTATAATGGCCCTTTTGCACCCTTCTCCCGCCCATTCTTATCGTTGGCTAATTGTAAACAAACCACCAAGCACACGAAATGCATTCGATTTGGCAGAGCGAAAACGAACGCGCAATCTTCGTCTGGCAAGACGCTTGTTATTTTTTGGCTAATGACCTGAACACATTGTCTCATCTCCGGCACAGCACTGCAAAAGAGAAAAAATGTGCAGCACTGTAAGAGACGGCACCGAGGATTAAGCGTTTCTTTTTTTACCTTGAAGCTTATTTTGATTTCTTATCGTTTAGAGCTCGCAATTGAAAAAATAACTAATTCGATGCCTAGATTTACTCAGCACAATCTTCTCGCTCGGAACTACTAGCGGTGCTGGGGACCACAGGAGACGATAAGCTTCTATAAATGATTTTTTCATCCCCATGCCAAACACAATAAAAGGATACGGCCAGCACGGATTCGCCTTCACGGAACTTTTGTGTCACCGTACGGATAATGATGGAATCATGATTGGAACAGTTCATTTTCACATTCGCCAAATGGCAAAACCGAACCACGAACGCTGTACGCACAGACGCAAGACTGCAGTTTTCACTTTTTCCGTCGCGCAGCTTTTCACTTCCGCTGCGTGCTTTAACTCTTTAACACGCGTGTAGCTTCTGGTTCAATGCAGAAAACACATTGTTTTGCCCAACAAATTACACTTGTTGCCAGAAAGATTTCGTTTTCAGATACTTCTTTGGGTAGGTTCTACGGCTTCGTATTTTGTTGGAGTGTTTCTTTCATTTTTTTTTATTTTGTGTAACTTTGACATCTGATCGAAGGTCCCCGTTGGGCAAGGCGGGGGTTTTTGACGTTCAAAAATAGCTGCATCTCGCTCATTTTCTCTAGCCGTCCTTTACTCACTTACAGTACTAGTTTCGAGGATAGCTTCTGTGCCCCCTCTACCACTTCACACGAAACACTTCGACATCCTTTGTCCATAAGCCTTTCGTTGTGTTGGTGACAATGTACGCGCATCATATACCGAGGTGTGTATGTTCTCGCTCGATGTGTCGTTTCTTTCGCGCACATGGCCGCGTGACAAATGTATACAACTTGGTGGTTGATACGAAATAGAAGTGCTCAATTTGGTTGATTATTTTGAATGAAAATCAACAGAAAATGGGTACTCGTGTTATTTTCTTAATAGCTAAAAGGTTTTAAATTACTGTGCACCGCATAGGATCGCTGTTCAAAGTACTCGCACGCCCACAACACAGCGAGATTTGATCAGGCAAAAAATCCGACCACAGGGGTAAGTTAACTAACCAATAACCGGCATCGCGAATAAATGAATACATTTTAACAGTCGTTTAAAGTTCATTTTGGTTTAACCGAGTTCATTTGTTG